>JAGFNQ010004832.1:0-24280 GCA_024364735.1 Boesenbergia rotunda
AGCTAATAAAGTGGCAGATGCACTGAGCAGAAAATCCTGTGCAGCACTGATGTCCTTATCATCACTGTCTCTACCACTTCAGAAAGAGATAAAGGATTTTGGAGTTGAGGTAATAATTGGGCAATTTTCTGCATTGACCCTAGAGTCAACCCTGCTTAAGGATATACAAGAAAAGCAAAGTCAAGACCCAGAGATCCAGAAGATCAAGCAGGGGATCCAAGAGGCAGAAAATTCAGAGTTTCGAGTATCAGACAGTGGCATCCTCTATTTTGGAGACCGCCTTTGCGTCCCCAATGATGAGGAACTAAGGAAGAATATTCTAGAGGAGGCCCACAGTACCCCATACTCTATGCATCCTGGTTCTACCAAGATGTATCAAGATTTAAAGAAAAGATTCTGGTGGTCTGGACTCAAGCGAGATGTGGCCAGATATATCAGTACCTGCTTGACCTGCCAGAGAGTCAAGGCAGAGCACCAGAGACCAGGAGGAGTTCTACAGCCACTTCCCATTCCAGAGTGGAAGTGGGAAGAAATATCCATGGACTTTATCACAGGTCTTCCAAGAACCACCCATGGACACGATGCAATTTGGGTGATAGTGGACAGATTGACCAAGTCTGCCCACTTCCTAGCCATCAAGTTATCGCATTCGGTAGAGCAATTAGCACAGCTATACGTGAAAGAAGTATCAGGCTTCACGGAGTTCCGAGTCGATCGTTTCTGACAGAGATGGGCGATTCATCTCCCATTTTTGGAAGGTGTGTTCAGGACGCCTAGGCACCAGACTTCAGTTCAGCACAGCTTTCCATCCCCAGACAGATGGACAAACAGAGAGAGTAAATCAGATTTTAGAAGACATGCTCAGGGCTTGTGCTTGGACTTTAAAGGTAGTTGGTGCAAATTTCTGTGTTTAGCTGAGTTTGCCTACAACAATAGCTATCAGGCCACCATCAGGATGGCACCTTATGAGGCTTATATGGCAGGAAATGTAGATCACCCATATGTTGGCAAGAAGCTGGTGAGAAGAAAGAGATGGAGTCGGAACTAGGCAGCCAGACTGAGCTTATAGATGAGACCACTCAGGCTATCCAGACGATCCGCCAGAGGATTGAGACTGCTCAGAGTAGACAGAAAAGTTATGCTGACACACGCCGTAGGCCACTTGAATTCCAAGTTGGAGATTCAGTATTTCTCAAGGTCGCTCCATGAAGGGAGTGGTGAGATTTGGCAAGAAGGGCAAGCTAAGTCCTCGCTACATAGGACCCTATGAGATTATAAAGAGATTGGGAAGTAGCCTATGAGCTGGACTTACCAGAGGATATGTCAGCTATCCACAGTACATTTCATGTCTCTATGCTAAAGAAGTGTGTTCACGACCCTAGCCAAGTGATTCAGCCTCAGTCAGTACAGATTCAAGAAGATCTTAGCTATTAGAGCAGACCGACACAAATAGTGGACAAAGCAGTTAAAAGATTAAGAAACAAAGAAGTGCCACTAGTGAAGGTCATCTGGCAGAATCAAAAGCATGAAGAGGCTACTTGGGAACGTGAGGACAGCATGAGAGAGAGATATCCAGAATTATTCTAAGTTCGAGGACGAACTTTTTATAAGGTATGGGGGATTGTAACGCCCCAAAATTTCCATTTTTAGTTCTTAAAGTCCTTAGAATTATTTAGAAATGGTTTAGAAATGTTCTAGATATTTTTAGGAATTTTTAGAGTATTTTTATGGAATTTTCCGAGTCCGTTTGGTATTTTTGGAAAAAGAAAAAGAAAAATGGAAAAAAAAACCAAAAACCACTTAAGGGCAGCCGGTGGTTCGAACCCGCGACCAGCGCAAGACAAGGCAAGCGCGCAAACCAGCTGGGCTAGGGTATCAAGCACAACAAGGGATGGAGAGAAGGATATTTAAGGGGCAGTTAGGTCGATCCGCCCCATAGGTATAAATAGGTTATTAAAGAGAGAAGTTTTATTTTCTCTCAAACCCTCTCCCTCTCCCAAGGTTGCGCCGACCCCTCTCCCTCTCCTCTCTTGTGCGCACGCCACACCAAGCCCTAGAGGGCCGGTCAAAGCTCTTCTCCAAGAGATATTCCTATATTCGGGATCCCCGCGACGAGAGGAACGCGTAGGCGCGAAGAATTCTCCGAGATCTCAAGTTTCTCCCGGGCTCTAGACGTCAATCTTGGTTGTAAGTCCAAGATATCAATGTAAGTACTGCTCACCTGCAGTAAGAGGCGGTTTTTCCGCGAGAATTTCCTTTAAAAGTTTTTAAAAGAGATATTTCTTTTAGTTTTTGCATGTGATCTTAGTTCATTATATGCTTATATATTTTATTGAGTGCCCTATATGAGATTAGGGACCAAGAAAAGCTATGAGAAAAGAAAAGAGAAGATAAAGATAAGAAAAGAAAAGGCCAAGGCCTTAAGAAATCCCCAAAAGTCAAGACTTAGGGATTTTAGCACGCAAGGTGCTCCAGAAAATGCCAAGGCATTTACAGATAAGAAAGAAAAGAAAGAAAAGCTATTTTATTTTCTAAGGCCAGTACCCGGCGTCCAAGGGCGTCGTTAAAGAAATCCAGGTGTCCAATTCCAAGGTCTTGGCCCTGGTAGACCAAGGTCTGCTCTATTAGGATTGGTGGCTCGCTACCCCAACCTTTTAGGGAACGCGCATATGAGATGGTACTTACGTCTTCAGTGGATCCAAGTGATTATTATTTTCAAGTATATGCTTTAGCAAAGTTTCTAAAGTTTAAGAAAGTTTTCAAAAGTTAAAGAATAGCTAAAGTTTCAAGTTGAGCCAAGAAAAGTAAATTGAGATTTATTATTGCTTGAGTATGCATGTTTTGAGTTATACATGTTCTTAGTTTTCTTTCAAGCATATTAGTATCTCATATGATTTTCAGTTTGATCTAGAAGCATGTTTGCATATTTCGAGTTTTTGTGAGCTAGATAGTACTTACTAAGCTTTTTGCTTACTAGTTGCATTTCCTCTTATTGCAGATAAAGGTAAAGGCAAGCAATTCTGAAGGAAGACGACGAGGCGGTGCTGAGTAGAGTGTGTGTGGTGGCTGATTATGGAGAGATCTTTGGCACAAGACAATTTAGTTATTTAATTCACAATGTTATAGTTCATTTGAATTTCAAGTTCTTGCTTTATGGAGTTTAGCGAACATTTAAGTTTCGGATAGTTTTACATGCTCAATTGCTTAGAGTAAAGATTCCATGTCATTTCATTTAGCTTATATATTCTTATGTTTGCATTGGATGAGTAGAAATGTGAGTAGATGGAGATTTTGATACTTTGATAGAAAATAGACGCATGTGCCAAGATAGTATCAAATTCTCTTTGAATTAAGTTTTATTGCTTATAAATGCTTAGAAAAGTTGCATTCACATTTCATAATGCTTTAGCAAGGTTATAGAACATGCATTTGGTGTTATGTATGCATAGGAGTCAAGATTGGTACAAACTCTATTGTTAAAGTTCATTTAAACTCGAATAGCTCATTTATTCCGCAAAAGTCCTAATTTCAAGTTTATGGATTCGTTTTGATTGGCTAAATTGTTTAGAAAACTGATATAGAGTATAGAAATGGTGTCATGATTCTATATGACTCGAAAGTATAGGTTTGGTGGAGAGTTGAAGCAACTGCCGAAACCTGAGTTTTCTGAACTCAGGCCTATCAGTCGACTGATACAGTATCAGTCGACTGATACCCGAAAGTTCAGTTGGGTGAGGCAGGTTTCAATAAGTGCCATTTTGCGAGTTTTTGAGAAAGGAAGTGTGACATGGTATCATGCATGACTACTTAAATTAGAATATCATTCTTAGATGAATTTAAAAGAAAAAAAAAGATTTCCGCATTTTTATTAGTCGTGTATTAGAGTCGAGAAGTAGAGAAAAGTAACGATCCGTCTGAAGGTAGAGAAGGCGGGTCGCTACAGACCGAACTCGGTATGATTACAGGGATACTCCAACTGACAGTCCAGTATGACACCAGCTATTACCAAAGGGGAAACGGAGCAAGTAAGAAATATCAAATGTCATGGACAAGGGAAAAAGGAAAATTAGTGAGGAGGATATGGATGAAGCAAGAGAAACGATAACTGTAATGGAAGTCAAGTCTGAAGAAGACACAGAGGAGGAAACAAGAAGGACCTCCGAACTATACAAAATGTGGCAACAAGGCATTTATGTATGTGATTTACTTTCATATAAAATACCTCAATTGTTATTGAATTTGGTCATTAATTAGTTTTTTGAAAATGTATTGATGTAGTTTATGAAGAAGCATTTTATGAATTCAAAGAAGAAAAATCAAGATAAAGAAGTAGCCTACCTGATAAATAAATTGGAGAACCTAAAGTAAGTTACGAAACATAGTTTAGTTAATATATCTTGTTCTTTAATATATAATCTTATCAATTTACTTGGCAAGTTGACATCTGAATTTATTTGGGAGGATGCACCCTTTGCTTTGAATTTGCATTCATTCTTACAAATCCTCAATGGAGAGGTTTTTACAAAAGGCGAGGTAATTGATGCCTTTTGTAAAATTCTATTTAGGGGAGCATCCGCATGTGGTAGGTCATACAACAAGTCAATATATTGTTCAACCTTCTTTACAGTAAGTGATGTAAATGAATTTACAAGATAGATTGTAAAAGACCTAATTTTATGATTTGACTATTAATAATTTTCTGTATGCATTTTTTTAGGCATCAATAAGATCGTCAAGAAAGTTTTCCCTGTAACAAGTGATGAAGACTGATATGGTAGAACAAGGGTTTAGATATATTTTAATACCTTTGTACAGTGATAATACACACTTTCACTTGTTGGTGGTGGATACAGAAGTCATGACTTTCAATCATTTAAATTCTCTTGCTAGTGGATAAGAATGGCTTTGACTCAGCGGTGAGCAACCTTTATTCATATATATGTTAATCTTTGTGTATAAAACATCATTTATGGTGATTATTAGAATCATGATCTATTTTACAGGTAAAAGAACTTAAACAATATAGTTCATCATCCCTTGGATAATTGGCCCTCTGTCAGTCACAAATGTCCCCAACAAAAACATAGGTAAGTAAATGGGGATGAGTTTAAAAATATGAAAGAATTTGATATACCCACTTATTGAAATAAAAAATACTCTATTGTTATTTTCAGCGTTGACTGTGCCTTTTTTGTGATGCAATACGTTCGATGTCTCCTATATGATGAGAAGATGGATTTCAAACAAGGAGACATGAGGAAAATGAGATTTGATCGGACAGTTAATATTCTGAGGGACATGTTTTGTAAAACATGAGAGTAAATATCGATGTATTCTTGTCAAAAAAATCCTTTATTGTTGATTGAGCTCCATTTGTATGGAAAATTCTGAGTATGTAGATGTTGTCATATGAATATAATTGATTGTCAAGAAAAATAAAACAATTGTGTGATATTGATTCACCTCCAGTTGCTGCAATGTTATGTGCCAACTGATACAGTAAGATAACATAACTGATAATGATTGGAACTAAGATTGGACACCAGAAATAACATCTCTTTGGTTAACTCTAACTAGTGATATCAAGTATGAACTTACGACACTCCTATTGCAACAAAAACTGAAAATATGACTTCATGATGTGAAAGGAATCAAAATTTATTTTCTAAGCATTTTGTATTTAGGTAGTATCCAGATTTTGTCTACGATACATTCAATAAACTTGATTGAAGTTTAATAAACTGTAAGACTGTGTTGGAAAAAAAAGAAAAATAAAATACTATGGCAGGATATGGTCACATCTTGTAGATATATATTGAATTTTATTCTATATAAATCAATATAATATTTAATTATAAAATTATTTTAAAATAGGGATAAAATCTGGAATCCAAGTAGGGGCTGAAATCACTTGAATTCAGGCCCACGGTGGGCCAGAAATCAAGTGATATCAGGCCTAGGGTGGGCCTGAAATCTAGTATTTCAGGTCCACGCAGGGCCTGATATCACATGACTTCAGGCCCACCTTGGGCCTGAAATATCTTCATTTCAGGCCCAACTAGGGCCTGCAATAACTTGTTATCAGGCCTACTTTGGGCCTGAACAGGTATCCTTTTGCAACATAATGTACTAAAATTAGAGGTTTGGACACCAAAAATAACATCTCCTAGCTCTACTCAACCAATTGGTATAGGGTTTTCAAAAATGCAAAGATCCTAGGTCTATCAATGGGTTTGGGTGGAAAGTCACTGATAGACCTACAGAGTATCCTTTTGCAACATAATGTACTAAAATTAGATGTTTGGACACCAAAAATAGCATCTCCTAGCTCTACTCTACCTATTGGTATAGAGTTTTCAGAAATGCAAATATCCTAGGTCCATCAGTGGGTTTAGATGGAAAGTCACTGATAGACCTACAGAGTATCCTTTTGCAACATAATGTACTAAAATTAGAGATTTGGACACCAAAAATAACATCTCCTAGCTCTACTCTACCAATTGGTATAGAGTTTTCAGAACTGCAAAGATCCTAGGTCCATTAGTGGGTTTGGGTGGAAAGTCACTGATAGACCTACAGAATATCCTTTTGCAACATAATGTACTAAAATTAGAGGTTTGGATACCAAAAATAGGATCTCCTAGCTCTACTCTACCTATTGGTATAGGGTTTTCAGAAATGCAAAGATCCTAGGTCTATCAGTGGGTTTAGATGGAAAGCCACTGATAGACCTACAGAGTATCCTTTTGCAACATCATGTACTAAAATTAGAGGTTTGGACACCAAAAATAGCATCTCCTAGCTCTACTCTACAAATTGGTATAAGGTTTTCAGAAATGCAAAGATCTTAGGTCTATCAGTGGGTTTGGGTGGAAAGCCACTTATAGACCTACAGAGTATTCTTTTGCAACATAATGTTGGTGCAGGAAGCACCATATCGAACCTTGTTTTGATATTGGCAAAGGATTCAAAGTTAAGTTTGTTTGTGATCTAACGTTGTTCACTGAGTGTGCAGGATACAAAGCCCTAGCGAAGGACTGCTAGGCAACTGGCAAAGGAATGCCAGTATCCAAGCCCTAGCGAAGGACTGATAGGCAACTGGCGAAGGACTGCCAGTATCCAAGTCCTAGCGAAGGACTGCTAGGCACTGGCGAAGGACTGCCAGCATCAAGCCCTAGCGAAGGACTGCTAGGCACTGGCGAAGGACTGCCAGCATCAAGCCCTAGCGAAGGACTGCTAGGCACTGGCGAAGGACTGCCAGCATCAAGCCCTAGCGAAGGACTGCCAGCACCAAAAGCCCTAGCGAAGGACTGCTAGGCAACTGGCGAAGGACTGCCAGTTCACAAGACCTGACAAAGGACCGTCAGGCAAAAGTCCAACCAAAGGAGCGGTTGGCATCAGGTAAACTCTCCCGAGAGGAGTAGGTGAGGACGCGTTCCCCGTCGAGGGAACAGTAGGCGTCGGTTCGACCTAGGGCTCCATTTTGGAGACCAAAGTCAGAACCAAGACAGCTAAGGCTGTATAAAATAATAATAAATTGTTTTATTGTGTTTTGGACTAACCCTGAATGTAGGACCAAAGGAACGTGTGTCTGCAACTCAGAGAGCCTCAAAGGAATGAGGCAGCAGCTGAGTAAGGCGCCCTGAGTGTCCAGGGCGCCCTCAAGGTGAACCAGAACCAATTGAAGCAAAAGGCCTTCGGCTGCTTACTGGGCAGGGCGCCCTCAGCAGCCAAGGCGCCCTCGTCAGCCAGGGCGCCTTCAGCGCCGAAGGCGCCCTCAGGAGCCAAGGCGCTTCGCGCCTAAGCCAGCGAAGGCGATCAACTTTATCCAGCCGAGAAGACCGGGTCAACCAAGGCGCCCTCAGCGACCAGGGCGCCCCAGAGGTCAAACCTCATCCCTATTCCGGTGGGATAACGCTTGACCGAGCGAAGCACGGATCGGATGACACATGGCAGGGCGCCCCCAACGTCCAGGGCGCCCTAGGTGCTATAAATAGCACCCCTCGACCCTAAGCTCCACAATCGACTTCAAACCAACGCTTCAATACTCTTCTGTGCTCACGCCCTGCTCCGGAAACTGCCCAACTCGAGCCGACGACGTCCCGCTGCTCCGGAAAGTCAACCTACAACCGGACGTCGGTAAAAGAAGAGTTTCAATTTCTTATTTACAGTTTATATTGCTATACTTGTAATATCTTTTTGTAAACTGAATTTGCGCTGATATAGAATTGCCCAACGTAAACGATCAACGATCGTGGGCTTTGGAGTAGGAGTCGACACAGGCTCCGAACCAAGTAAAAATCTCTGTGTCCTTTGTGTTGGTTTTTGTTTAATTCCGCTGCGTACTTACTCTTTATTAAAATCCGAAAGTTTTCCGATATTCACCCCCCCTCTATCGGGCTTCTCGATCCAACACATAATGTACTAAAATTAGAGGTTTGGACACCAAAAATTGCATCTCCTAGCTCTACTGTACCTATTGGTATAGGGTTTTCAGAAATACAAAGATCCTAGGTCCATTAGTGGGTTTGGGTGGAATGCCACTGATAGACCTACAGAGTATCCTTTTGCAACATAGTGTACTAAAATTAGAGGTTTGGACACTAAAAATTGCATCTCCTAGCTCTAATGTACCTATTGGTATAGGGTTTTCAGAAATGCAAAGATCCTAGGTCATCAGTGGGTTTGGGTGGAAAGCCACTGATAGACCTACAGAGTATCCTTTTGCAACATAATGTACTAAAATTAAAGGTTTAGACACCAAAAATTACATCTCCTAGCTCTACTCTACCTATTGGTATAAGGTTTTCAGAAATGCAAAGATCCTAGGTCCATCAGTGGGGTTGGGTGGAAAGCCACTGATAGACCTACAGAGTATCCTTTTGCAACATAATGTACTAAAATTAGAGGTTTGGACACCAAAAATTGCATCTCCTAGCTCTACTCTACTAATTGGTATATGGTTTTCAGAAATGCAAAGATCCTAGGTCCATCAGTGGGTTTGGGTGGAAAGCCACTGATAGACCTATAGAGTATCCTTTTGCAACATAATGTACTAAAATTAGAGGTTTGGACACCAAAAATAGCATCTCCTAGCTCTAGTCTACCTATTGGTATAGGGTTTTCAGAAATGCAAAGATCCTAGGTCCATCAATGGGTTTGGGTGGAAAGCCACTGATAGACCTACAGAGTATCCTTTTGCTACATAATGTACTAAAATTAGAGGTTTGGACACCAAAAATTGTATCTCCTAGCTTTACTATACCTATTGGTATAGGGTTTTTAGATTACCCCAACAAATATAATATTTAAAAAATCAAGAAAAAAATTATGAATTTTATTTTTTAAACTGAAAAATAAATTTCAGTCGATGTTGGGCTTGAATATCTGTGATTTCAGGCCCACGGTGGGCCTGAATATCTCCGATTTCAGGCCCAGGGTGGTTCTTAAATATGTTTAATTCACAAACTTCAAAAATACATATAAATACAAAATTAATAAATTTAAAAATAAATCAGAGTAATGTATGACCAAGGAATAATAAAGATGTTATATCGTTGAGTTATAAAAATAAATGTTATATAGATGATATCTTTTAAATAAAAATAAACATATATCAAATTAATAAATAATACATGTCACGCCTCGAGACCCAGGAGCCGCTAATCCAATAGAAAATCGGATAGCACCTCCCCTGTCCGACGGACAATTGACACATACATACATCACATATAACACAACCACGCAGTTTAAATGGGCCTCAGGCCTCAAATCAAGACAGAACATAAAATAAAACCGGGTAAACCATACCTGACTACGGACTGGTCCAACTTACGACAAAACAGAATCCATAAAGGCCTCCATGGCTCACAAAAGTACAACTATACCGCCGTATAGTATGATAAAACCCAACACAAAAACAACAACGGAAATGTAAGGTATAAAAATATAGAAAAATGGTACCAACATGTACCACCAACAAAATAGACGAAAATCTCGAAATCATCTCGACTAGTACGTGTACTGGTACAGGCTGTCGGGCATGCTCCAATCAATCATCCTGAAATAAAAACAAGGAGCTAACGGGATGAGTCATAAAACTCAGTGAATATCTCATCATATATATAAAAGATAGTCTAAGCTAGCAACAGTGTAACGGACTATTGAAATAACACATGTACAAGCAGTGGTAAGTACAACTGTAAGAGGAAATAAGAAATACCATACCAATGTAACAGAGTCGCCAAAACCAGACATAAGGTCTCCTGTAAGTGCATGTCAATCATATGCAACATCTAAGTAAAGCAAACACAAATAAGTGCAAAATATACAAATACACAATGTGCAATGACATGGTCACCCCTGTCGTCGGTCAGACATCGTCACCTATGTACGGGAGGAAGCTGAGCGGAGGCCACCCTCCAACGTAGGGCTATGACTGCCGTCCATACCCTGCCATCACTACTACTGAGCGATCGAGTAGACGGAATGCTACCGGTATAACACTCCTACTCCATGCCCTATCCGGGGGACATCTCTGTCTACCCCATGCCATCTCTGGAGGATATCACTGTCTGAGTGTTACCCCTACCCCATGTATATAAATGGGGGAGAGACCTCTCCCTCTCATCTCTCGGTATATAGACTACTCAAGGAGGGACCTCTGTCTGCTATCACGCTCCGATTCACTAACCCATGAGTGCACGAGCGAAGCAGCACAGAGCACACTACCCATACTCCGTCAACCACTAATCCATGAGTGGCCGTAGGGGTAGGTGACTAAGGTCGTATTTTCAACGGCGCCAAAAATTTGACGAGCCCAAATATACTAATTAAAGTTGTCACGAAATGTATGGGCTCATCAAATTTAAATATGAATGAAATGAAGCTGGAAACCCTTTTATAATCAAAAGTATGAAAATGTAATATAGGGGCCACAAGTCGTATTTTTCTCGGGGACTAGTTGACGTTGTTTGATTCGCGCTTGTATTTATGTGTCGTTTGTGCTTTCGGGTTTCGAATAAGTAATTGGGTTTTGGGTTATAATTCAGATATGAAACCTCAATGAAAATGAAGGAAAATTAACCAAGCAACTTAACAAAACAATGGCTATTAGGGACTCAACCAATTATGAACAAAATCAAACCAAGATACAATTTAATCAAGACACTTAGACAAATTGAAAAACCAATCTCACTTCAAATGCAAACAGAGGCTAAACCAATAGATACATGCAGTTTTCAGAAATAACCAAGCTTGACACACTAGATACAGTTTTTGGAAGCAAGCTAATACAAAAAGATTTCAGAAATGGCCGAATTCAAGCCTAGGTAATTTCAGTAACCATAGCACACTAAAACTACCTTATAACTTGATTCCAATTAATACCGAGACCTTGCTTGATACAAAATGCCAAAATTAAACTTAACTTGATGCCAAAGAAGAGGAAATCTGAATGTGCCAAAAGAATCTTATGCTAAGTGGCAAAAACTATGAACTTGCAATTCCAATTGGCTGATCAATTCCGTAAATGTCAAGCTAATATGCAGCAAGAACTGACCGGTTTAAAACCACTGATGTGCAGAAACACAGAGGTGAAGACTGATCAACTTACAAGCAAACTGATATAGCAACAAACAAAACAAACTAAATGCAGAGTTCACCAACTCACATGCTCATTTGATACGCATTCAGAAATCACCAACTGATACAAAGTTGGCACGCAGAAGCTACACAAAATTGCATGAGTAAATCTGAGTTCAGAAAAGGATTGCTATTTATTTGATACGAACTCAAGAGGTGCAGAATTTTGATGTGCAGAATTTTGATCCAGTGATGTGCAGAATTTTGATCCAGTGATGTGCAGAATTACAGTGATGTGCAGAATTTTGATCCAAATGCAGAAACGTAGCAGTTAAACTATATCTAGCTTGATACAAGGTGCAGGAACTCAAATAAACATCTGATATGCAGAAGATTAAATGATACGCAAGAGGAATAACTGGCACGCAAGTTGTTCAGAAATTGCAGAGAAGAGGCAAACAGAATTCAGAAATGAAGGGACTGAAGGTTGAAGCTATTGCAGAAATGCAACAGCTGAATACTGGAACTAATCGATTAAGCGGAATTCAGTGCAATGGTTTACCAAACACAAACCTTTTGGTGTGCTGAAATCGAAACTGAAGACATTCAATTAAAGAATGCAAAAATTAAGTGGAAATGCAGAAATACTACACTAAACAACAACTAAAAGATAAAACTAAAAGGGAACAACTTAATTCAACTAAATTAACATACTAAGTGCGAAATAAGCTAAGGAATTCAGAACTAAAACGAATTTGCAGAAAAGAACTGGCACACAGCTTAACAATCTGATACGGAACAGGAGAAAAACTGCCGAGATGATACGCAAGCTATCAAACAGAGAAATAAACTGAAATTAAATGCAATCTATCACTACACAAGTTCACCAACTAACTACCTGCAAGAATTGAACCTAATTAAGACAAAATCGAAGTGGAAATTGAAACTACAGCATCTGTTACGGAACTGAAACAGAAATGTGCGCAGACTTGAAATTACAGCTACAAACTATGAAATTAAACTATCTAAGCTACTCCTCAACCATTTCTCAACTCAAGAGCTCCTTGGTCGTCAATCAAGGGAGAACCTCGGACCCGCAAGCTCTGCAAATCGGTGAAGATACGTCTCTGCTTCTGAAACAGACCAAAACCTGCTCAAACTGAAATCAGCTTCCGAATTCTTCAATCTCACTGTTGTGGCTTGCGAATTGGATTTGGGAGTGACCGAAACCTTCCAGGGAACCCCTCTGGTCAGCTCGGATGCGGTGGAAATGGAATACAGCTGAGTTCGTCGAAGTCGGATAGCAGACTGCCGAAACCTCGCGCAACCTTGCTATTGAGCAGAAATCGATTCTGAAACCTCGCTGAGATTCTCTTCACTAACCTAGCCCTTGCTTTGATGATGGATTGAAGGATCGCGCCTCCTTTGATGAAGAAACAAGCTAAAAAAAATGGAAGAACAGCTGAGGAAGATGACTACTGCGGCGGAGACGCGACGAGGAGAAAGGAGCTGCGCATTTCTGATTAAATAGAAACAAATGGACGGCTCAGATTGCTTTGATGAAATCCAACGGTAGATCTTGATCTGATTTGAGCCAAACTTTTATGATGATGATCTGGGGTCAGGATCTGCCTTGTGGTAGCTCGGATCCTCCAGATATGCAACGGATGGTCCAGATCAACTCTATCTGTGAATGGACGCTCTAGAACCCTCCTTGCTTTATCCAACGGTTGATTTAGCTCTGATTGGGATGAAACCTTCAGATCTTGATCATAGAGCTTGATCAACCCTAACCCTAGCTCGGATTGCTTCAGATCATCCCGGATGGCTCAGATCTAGCCGCTCTTGAATCGGACGGCCCGGATTAATCGTAAGCTTGATAATTCGATCCGGTTCACATCCAACTCAAGTTTGACCCAGTATGCCCTAGGTCCAGGATCCTTTCATGCCTACAAAAATATATCAGAAAATTAGTGGCCAAATAACCCAAAAATATGTAATTTTGCATTTAAGTCCAAAATAAGAGGAAATCCTAAAACCTAGGGTAAAATCACAATTAAACAATAAAATCATAGGTCAAACATGGATTTTAGCAATTAAAATAGTCAACAAAATGGTACTTATCAGTAGGTCAGTATGACTGTCGACCTGACTCACCCAAAAGGGGCCCCTGATCGACAGTGATGCACAGTGCACGATGATGCATGACACTGGTCAAATAGCATCCACTATCTAATCCACCTATATCAACATGAGATGCAAGGATCGTAAATAATGAACCATAACCTAAGTCCTAAAGGTATAGGTATCATGTGTCAGTTGTAGCACAAACAGCATCAGCAAAACAAATATAAGTGTTATACCACAATCTACCACTCTATTGCTAAACAAAGCATATCAAGCATATATATCTAGGACTAGTCTAAAAGAAGAGTCAGTGATACTCGCCTCCGATGTAGTAGCTCGTAAGCGAGGAGAACCCTGTGTCCAATGTAAAATCCCCGATATGTAAATCAACTCAATGCCCTGCATTACAAACAAAAATCGCTTAGCTACTTGTATAATTTATCACATGACCTAACCCAACCCACCCAAAATTGGGTTCAGCTTAGATCAAACCCAAACCTAACCATCCACATCAATATTGAAAATAATACCAATGAGCATCCCTCACCAAATCAGTAGTTCATGATACTATCTCCAATTCAATAGGACTAATCTGAAACCTACTGTCAAATTTATCAAATGTTCTAATCAAACTCAAGCCTTAGCTTTTATCGATATACACTAAGAACAACACATCTCATCCAATCAAGGAGCTTGGATATCCTACAGAAGCAAAACCAATTCAAATTGCAATAACACACAATTAAGATCGGTAGGAATCAAACCAACATCACCAATCTAATCCACCCTTACCCTCACAATCCTGTTTCGGCAGCCTGTAACCAAATCAAGATAAACATCAAAACAAAACTACTCCCACTGCCAACCGGAAACATCTCAAAGAACACAGAAACCATCAGAGCTTGCTCAACACTAAACGGATCAAGAACCATCCTCCAATTACACCAATACACAACAGATCAAGAACACAAAAGTAAACTCGAGAGATGGAATCACAAATCCATACCAGAAATGGGAGCGAGCGTTTCCCCTTGCCCTAGATTCGACGAGGCTAGCCTAGAGGAACCCAACCTTCGATCTTGGCTACCAATGGAGCTAGGGTTCCCACGATTTCTCATTCGACCCACGATTCAACACTGCGACCCTTCTCCACAACCACGCTTGGTCAGAGCCGGCCAGTGCTGAGCTCAAAGAAATCCTCGGTCGGTGAGGGAAATGATAGTATCAGAGAGAATCGCGAGATCGGCAGCGAAGGAAGACGATACCTTCGATCTGATCCGCGTGAGGAAAAAGCGATCTACGATCTCTACCAACAAGAAGAAGAAAAGAAGGAGAAGAAGCGCCAACTCGCTGCGCTAGGGCTCGCAACAAATGGAGGAAGGAGGGATTGACGCTTGGCTGCGATCTAGGGCACGCGAGGGAGAGATGAAGTTGGTGATCGGCTTGGCTGTGATTTCGGGCACGCGGTCTGTTGAAAAAGGAAGGAAGAAAGGGGATTAAATAAAGGCCTGGTCTTTTGCAAAAACCCCCCTAAACTTGTAGTATTTGCACACAAGCCTATTTTTCGGTATTCTAACAATACATATACAAAATACGGCGATACCTTCAATCTGATCCGCGTGAGGAAAAAGCGATCTGATCCACGTGACGAAAAAGCGATCTACGATCTCTGCCAACGAGAAGAAGAAAAGAAGGTGAAGAAGTGGCAACTCGCTGCGCTAGGGCTCGCAACAAATGGTGGAAGGAGGGTGTTAGTGATATGAGAGAAGTGTCCTAAGGCAATCGCCTTATGATTGTAAATATTTATTTTAATAAATGATAATTCACTATTTGAGTATACATGTTTATGTATTTGATCGGGATCTTAAACTCATCTACTGAATGTCTGCAATACAATTCACAGCATAAGAGAATTTGTAATGGGATCACAACTAGTGATTATCTCTACATGTGCAATTGTGAAGTATTGAAAATATCCCTAGTCGATGACTTGATAGAAACAGACACTATCAATTCTGTTGAGACTAGCATGGGTTATTCTCTAATCAGCTGATTCTCACTGGCTGGTGACATTGGGATGTCCGGAGATAAACATGGATGCTAGTTAAGGGAACTAGTTCATTGGAGTGACTAGCTGTAAAACTTCATATGGTAATCTACATAGATATGTCAATGAAGTTCTTACTGCAGCTTAAGTGCGATGTTCCTTTGACTTGCGGTGTTCAAGTCATCTTGGTCATGGAGACTTATACTTTAACATCTTAAGCAAGCATCTCCAAGGAGATGTGGACCCAGGATGATTGGGTATAAGCCGAAGTGCCCGAAGATGTTTGAACAGCCTACAAAGGATTCACCACTCCTTGCAAGGAGATGTATACCCAGGCCTATCGTCGGATTGTTACTCGAAGCCTCTGGCCAGAGCATATCATGTTTAGAGTATGAGTCTCTTAAATACATGAGAGTAATTAGAAATCCAAAGGACGAGAAAGACACTACTTAGGCTAGGTGTGACATAGTCAGTCTAGTGGGGACTGACACAAACAGACCATGTCCTGAACCAAGTGGGTATAAGATGGTGAAGGGAATGAGGCACGATTCATTAGAGCTGCTGAAGGGTTTCAGAATTACTTCTGAGGTCAACCGTTGATCTTTCGATTAATTGGGGGTCATGATGTACTACTAGGTGTCACTCATGATAGTTCTATAATTGGTTGATTATAGACGGCCAACATAAATCGAAAGCCTATTTAGTCACACGCACTACGAGTAATCCGAGGGATTTAAAACGAATAAAAAATTGGATTTTCCGTTCAAGAGAAATAAGTCGAATCTGAATTTATCAGAGGCGCAACGGAAGCTAAAAATGGCTAAGTCTTTTGAAGGCTTATTGGGCGAATTAAATGAGTTTAATTCGCGATGGGTTCGGCTCGGTTTGGCCGGCTAAAGAGGGTGTCCACCCTCTTGGTTTGGCTGGCCAATACAAAGGGGAGAAACCAATTTATTTGGTTTAATTAATAAAATAAATCTAGCGCGATTTGTTTTATAAATTATGGATAAATAAATTTGTTTTCATGGAAATTAAAATAAACTTTAAATGGTTTATTTTTTATTTTATAAAATCAATTATGAATTAATTTTTCCATGATAAGAAAAATTTATATAATAAATTTATTCTTTTTTATGAAAATTAAAATGAACCATGAATTAGTTTATTTTATTTTATAAAATCAATTATGAATTGATTTTTCCATGATAAAGAAAAATTTATATAATAAATTTATTCTTTTTTTTGGAGATTAAAATAAACTTTAAATGGTTTATTTTTTATTCTATAAAATCAATTATGAATTGATTTTTCCATGATGAGAAAATTTATATAATAAATTTTATGAAAATTTATTCCATAATTAAAAAGAGAGATGTATTTGTTTTATTATAAAATTAGTTATAATAAAACTTGGCTTAAACGGAATAATTCATAAGAAAATTTATAGGATAAATTTCTTATGAAAATTCCGTTAAGAGGGAGACTTGGCAAGGGAGAGGCTACTATATAAAGGAACCAAAGGCAAGCCTTGAATTCCCAATTGAGTAATCAAGAGATTAATTCTCTCCCCCTCTCTCTCTTATTCTCTTCCTCTCCTTCTCCTTCCCTCATAGGACCGGCGCCCCTTGTTCATCCTAGGGCCGGCGCCCCTAGTCCAACCTAGGGCCGGCGCACCCTCACCCTTCCAAGGGTTGGCGTGAGCAACCATCACCAAGAAGGAGCCAAACAAGAAGAAGAAGAAGCGGATCGCAACTCCTCTCTTCCCGGAATTTTGATTCCGTTTCTTGTTGGTTTGTTTCCATTCTTTTCTCTGGTTGTTTTAGTTGTGCCTTTAGAGAATCTAGTAGTTCTCGTCGGCACAAAACTTGTGACTTTGCGAAGTCATCCCGAAGAGAACTCGGCGTGGACGCGAATAGAGGCGGAGCGGAGCTTCCAAGGGACGCTACGGTTGGATCTCGTCCCTTACTTCGAGTTACGCGAGGTACTAAGTAAATTAGTTTACTTTTCCGTAAAGTTTTAATTTATGATCATGTCCACACATCATAAGGTTGCATGCTAGATACGTGGTTAAAATAATTTAAGAAATTATTTTATGCTAATTCTTCCGCTGCACGTAAAAATTTAAAATTTTACGAACCCGTATCCTTGTCAACATGCACCCGGTCCCAACAGAGGGATCGGCGCTTGGCTGCGATCTAGGGCACACGAGGGAGTGACGAAGTTGGTGATCGGCTTGGCTATGATTTAGGGCACGCGGTCTGCCGAAAAGGGAAGGAAGAAAGGGGATTAAATAAAGGCTTGGTCTTTTGCAAAAACCCCCCTGAACTTGTAGTATTTGTACACAAGCCCCTTTTTCGGTATTCTAACATTCACCCCCACTAATAAGAATTTGGTCCCCAAATTTTGCTATTACTAATGGTAAATGCTAACCACTGTATATATGAAATACGAATACTGCAATGAATAACAATACGTACCTCAGTCAAACAAATGGGGATATCGAGCTCGGATAGTGTCCTCGAGCTCCCAAGTCGCCTTTGCATCCGAGTGGTGCGACCATCCAACTTTGACCAGCCGGATCGTCTTGTTCCGTAGCTGACGCTCCCAGAATCCCAAGATCCGTACAGGTACCTCCTCATAAGTAGCGTCAAACTGGAGTGGAACAGGCACCTTGGATAAGATGTGTGTGGGATTTGGCACATAACCTCTCAACATAGATACATGGAACACGTCGTGGATGGCGGTCAAAGATGGTGGAAGTGCTAGGCGATAAGCTATAGCTCCAATCCTCTCCAAAATCTGGAATGGGCCAATATACCATGGAGCTAGCTTACCTCTAGACCAAAACGTTTCACCCCTTTCGTGGGTGAAACTCAAAGAAAGACATGGTCACCTACAACAAACTCTAAAGGTCGGCGTCTCCGGTCAGCATAACTCTTCTGGCGATCCTGCGCTGCTGATAATCTCTGTCTGATAGTCCGTACTAACTCTACCTCGTGCTGAACTCTCTGGGGCCCCAACAGCTGAGTCTCTCCGACCTCATCCCAAAGAGTGGGTGTCCTGCACGCCCTACCGTATAATGCCTCAAATAGTGATATCTGTATCGTCGAATGAAAGCCGTTGTTGTAGGCAAACTCTACCAAATGCAAATGGTCCTCCCAGCTGCCCCCAAAGTCCATCACACACGAGCGCAGTAAATCCTCCAAGGTCTGAATAGTACACTCTGGCTGACCATCTGTCCGAGGTTGAAAAGCTGTGCTGAGATGGAGCTCGGTACCCATAGCCGTCTGCAGACTCTACCAGAATAGAGATGTAAAACGCGGATCCCTATCCAAGATAATACTCAAAGGAACTCCGTACAATCTGACTATCTCCCGGCAATACAACTCCACCAATCTATCAAGAGAATCTGTCCTCCGGATATCTAAGAAGTGAGCAGATTTGGTTAGTCGGTCCACGACTACCCAAATCGCATCATGACCTCTCCTAGTCCTCGGCAAACCCACAACGAAGTCCATGGTGATCTGTTCCCACTTCCACTCGGGAATGGAAATCCTCTGGAGGAGTCCAACAGGTCTTTGGTGCTCTACCTTAACCTGCTGACAGACGAGACATCTAACAACAAGGTTCGTGACGTCCCTCTTCATGCTGTTCCACCAATACGATCGTCTCAAATCACGATACATCCGAGTGCTACCCAGATGAATAGAAAAACGTGATCGGTGAGCCTCCTGCAACAACTCCTCTAAGACAGGGTGCGCCTCTGGTACACACAACCTCCCTCGGAAGTACAGAACACCCTCCTCATCACGTGTGAAATCTGATTGCTCTCCTGAAATCGCCTGACTGCCCAGAAACTGAATATGCTGGTCACTAGCTTGAGTCTCTCTGATCCTCGTCCGAATCTCTGACTGAGCCATCAAAGTCACTAGCAATCCTCTCTCTGTCCGAGATTGCTCCTCTAACCCTAGCTCAGAGAAACTCTGAATCAGATCTGTGACCATCACTCTGTGGTAAGCCAAAACAACTCTGGACTTCCGACTGAGGACGTCGGCGACTACATTAGCTTTCCCAGGATGGTAGCTAATAGTGCAGTCGTAATCCTTCAGAAACTTCATCCACCTCCTCTGTCAGAGATTTAGCTCTCGCTGAGTGAATAGATGTTGAAGGCTCCGGTGGTCTGTGAAGATCTCGAAAGTGATCCCATAAAGATAATGCCTCCAAATCTTCAGCGCAAAAATGATAGTAGCCAACTCTAAGTCGTGAACGGGGTAGTTCCTCTCATGCTTCTTCAGTTGCCGAGAAGCATAAGCAACCACCCGTCCATGCTGCATGAGTACCGCGCCAAGTCCCAGGAGAGATGCATTTGTATACAGAGTGAAACCATCCTCTCCGGAAGGCAATACTAGAACTGGCGTAGCTACAAGCCTCTGCTTCAGCTCCTAAAAGTTGGACTCGGAATCCTCAGTCCATACAAACTTCACGCCCTTCCTGGTCAGGCGTGTAAGTGGTGATGATACCCGCCGGTTCATGAGTTCCATGAACACGACCAAGGCATTAGTGAGCCTAAACGGCATCACCAAGAACTCATAATGTCCATAGCGGGTGCGGAATGTCTTCTTCTGAATGTCTGAATCTCTGACTCTCAGCTGATGATAACCAGATCGCAAATCTATCTTGGAGTACACAGATGTATCCCTCAACTGATCAAACAGATCATCAATACGCGGTAGCGGATACTTGTTCCTGACTGTGACTGAGTTAAGCCGCCTATAATCAATGCAAAGTCGTATAGAACCATCTTTTTTCTTCACAAAAAGTACCGAAGAACCCCACGGGGAAGCACTCAGCCGGATAAATCCACGATCGAGTAACTCCTGGAGTTGGACGTTCAGCTCGTCCAACTCTCGCGATGTCATCCGGTATGGTGCCTTCGATGCCGACGCAGTCCCCGGTATCAACTCAATGCCAAACTCGACCTCCCTTCAAGGAGGTAAGCCCGGCAACTCGTCTGGAAATACATCCGGAAAATCCCTGACCACTGGAACGTCGGAGATCTGAGGAGTACTACCATCTGAAATGCTGAGTAATGATACCAGAAATCCCTGACAACCCTGCGTAATAAGTCTCTGTGCCTGAAGTGCGGAGATAACTGTTATGCCATCATCCCGGATGCCAAGGAATTCCCACGAGGGTTGGTCTGGAGGTCGAAAAGTGACCACCCTCGAATGGCAATCAACGGTGGCATGCGAAGCCGTGAGCCAGTCTATGCCCAGAATGATGTCGAACTCTATCATGTCCAGTATAGATAGGTCCACGGTAAGGGTGACCCTCCCAAAGTCCAAAGGACACCCTCTGACCTCCTGGGTTATCTCCATAACATCCCCTGAAGGTAAGGACACTGATAACCGTAGTGCTCTAAGGGTCGGCAACCTGTAGATCTTGCTCAAGAAAGCCCATGATATAAAGGAATACGAACTACCAGTATCAATGAGAAAATCTACAGTGAGTGCGTAAAGCAAAACTGTACCTCAAAAAATGGATCCATCCGCTAGATGAGCCTCCTCTCGAGTAACAGCATAAACTCGGCCCGACTCTGATGGTGGTGGAGGTGGGGGTAATGCCAGTGCAGTAGGCACCGAAGGTAGCTGAGGTACCGATGCTCCAGAACTCTGAGACTGCTAATAGATAGGTAGCTGATACCCGGTATAGATCTGTTGACGAGGCTCTGGAATCGAAGGCTAAACTGAAGGCTGGGATACTACAGGTGATGCTGCAGCCTCCTGATCCTGACCAAATAAGCAGTAGAGCTGGATCGGTGGAGGGGCAGTCTGTTGTTGTCATGAAGAAGTCCGGGCCTTTCGGCCTCCCCGCTGGGCCCCCTACTGGCCAGAAGATCCTCCTCCAGCTGAGACTCCTGTAGCCACCTCCTATGTCCTCTGAGGGCAGTTGTATCTCCAATGGCCAGGCTATTTGCAATGGAAACAAACAGCCTGTCCAATGGTACAACTCGACATGCCATGCTCCCTGGAACCACACCAAGTGCACTGATAAGACCCCTTGGACCTCTGCTGGTCCTGTCGAGAGAATTGGGAAGATCCTAATGCTGAACCTCCCGCTTTCTGAGGCCGAGAAGTGACCCCAGAAACATCCTGTGCTGACTGCTCCTGTCTATCTCGCTTCCACGATGACTAGATCTGAGAAGTCTGCAATGTCTTCTTGTCCTTCTTCCTCTCTGATGATAACCTCTGCTGCATCGCCTCCACATGTAAGGCGCGGTCCAGTGCCTGTCCATAGGAAGTCAGATCCCAGGGAGACTGGATGTAGAGAGCCAACCCTCTAAGAAAATGGGTCATCCTCTCGAGATCTCCAAGAAACATCTAAGGACAACTCTCGAATAAGCGGTGGAACTCTACATCATACTCAGCCACTGACTGCTCTCCTTGACGAATCTCCAGAAACTCCTGCCACCGAGTCAATGGTTGTGCGGTTGGGAAATACTGTGTGGTGAACGCCTGTCGAAACTCTCCCAGGTGATCGACTGAGTGCCCATAACTGATCGCTGAGTGATCCACCATGTCTCGGCTCGGTCGCGCATGTGATACGCTGCGAGCTCAACCGTCTCCAGATCTGTACACTCTAGGTATGGGAACGTCCTCTCCAGCATCTCCAGCCAAGCGCGAGTGACGTTCGTATCAGGGGCTCCATGGAACAGAGTAAGATGACCCTTAGCCGCCTGTGCTCATGCCGGAATCCGGGCCACAGATCAGCTCGGAACAGTGGTAGTAGGTGTTGCTGGGGTATGATAGGTATCATTTTGTTGATTATTTTAGTTGCTAAAATCCAAGTTTGACCCATATTTTACTTGCTTAATTGTGAATTTACCCTAGGTTCTAGGACTTGCTTTTATTTTGGACTTAATTGCAAATCTTTACACATTTAAATTATTTGACCACTAAATTTTTGATCTATTTTTTGTAGGCATAAAAGGATCATGGACTTAGGGCAGGCTGGGTCAAACTTGAGTCGGAAGTGGACCGTTCGATTCATCAAGCTTCAGATTAATCTGGGTCGTCCGATTCAAAAATGGCTAGATCTTAGCCATCTGGGAACTTCTGAGGCGATCCAAGCTAGGGTTAAGGCTGATCAAGCACTCAGGTCAAGATCTAAGATTTTTATCCAAATCAGAGATCATTCAACTGTTGGATCGAGCTCAGAGGGTTCTAGACTGTCCATTTAAAGATCAGGTTGATCTGGGCCATCCGTTGCAAATCTGGAGGATCCGAGCTACTGGGATGCAGATCCTGACCCTTGATCAACATCATCAAAGTTTGGTCCAGATTGGAGAAGATCCGACCGTTGGATTCATCCAAAACGATCTCAGTCGTTGAATTCAAAGTATTTAATCAAATTCTCTGCGCAGGGCACAGTGTCGCGTCTTCACCGCTACTTCATCTTCTTCAGTGTTTTCTTCATCATTTTTCTTCAGTTTTCTTCAATCCAAGGGCGCGTCCACCTCAATTCCTCCATTAGATCGAGTGCTAGATCCTTGGGAAGCTGCTGCCGTGAAAATTCCAGCTCCGAATTGGCCAAAAACAGAGCCGAGTGAGGGTTTCCTCGGTTCTTCCATTGATTGCTTCGATCTTGGTTTTGTTCCATCCTTCATCCATCCGAGCTATCTGGAGGGGTTCTTTGGAGTGCTTGGTTCATCCCCACACCATCAGCGCGATTGGACAAGGCGAGATTAAGGAAATCAAATGGGTTTTCAGCTTGGATCATAGTGGAAGCTGGATTGATTCGCAAAGGCTATTCTTCCATTGATTTGATGAGCTTAGGGGTTCGAGGCTCACCCTTGTGTGACGAGCAAGGAGTACTTGAGCTAAGGGAGTGATAGAGGATTAGTTTTCTTAGTGAATTTCTGTTAATTAGCTGTAATTTCGAGTTCTGTCAGCTATTTCAATTCTGAACTTTGTATCAGTTTTTTTAAATTTCATTCTCTGAATTGTTTTCGCAGTTGTTAGCCTTCAATTCAGCATTCCTGATTAGTTAGATGGCTTGTTAATGACTAGTTACCTTTAATTTCAGTTCATTTCTTGCTTTCCTACATGCGTATCAGTTTGTCAGCTGCGTATCAGTCTTCTTTTCTGCAACATCCTTTAGATTCTGAATTCTTCAGCTTATTTCCAATTCGATTCGTGTCTACTTTAATTCCTGCAATTGAAGACAACATTTAGTGAGTCAATGCATTAGATCTGAGTTTGTTTCTCATTCAGTTTTATTTCTGAATTTTTAGCTCAGCTTGTATACGTATCAGACCCCATTTCTGCAATTTCAGTTTATTTCTGCAAGAACTGATTGACAGATTTCCGAGTTGCATGTTAGTGAACATTAGTACTTCAGGATCATTGCTGAAACGTTTCATTTTGTGCCTTTAACTTTGAATTCGGTTTGTTTGCTTAAGCTTTGATATTGTGCTGAATTTCTGCACTCTTGTTTTGCATTGGATCCAATTCTGCACATCAT
>JAGFNQ010004832.1:27187-41149 GCA_024364735.1 Boesenbergia rotunda
CCTAATCAAGCTCTAAACCATTCGAATATCAAAAGTTGCTCACGGTAAAGAACAGATAGAAACCTCAATATCAATTAATACTAATCTAACAGGATCTAAATTGGCAATTGTTGCTGCTAACAGTTTCATTAAGAACATACCATAATATTCAAATTGATAACAATTAAATCTATAACTCCCAAGCATTTATCCTCTGATCCCACATTTACATTTAAGGATATAAACTAAACTAAACTACCCTTACCTGTTAATCGTCGGCCAGAACCCCAAAATCAACAACTGGACAGAGAAATTAACTCAACAGCAAAGGAAACACGGAAGATCTGATGGTTGGTCGACGCAAGCTCGCATGAAGTGTTCGGCTCCGGCGATGAGACGACAACCGACTCGAGTGTTCGGTGTGGGTCGAGGGAGGAGAAGAAATTAGGGTTTGCGACGCTGGGAGAAGAGGAAGAAGAAGGAGGAAAGTGCGGCGCAGAGGAGGGCCTGCGCTTACGTGAGATGGGGTCGACGCCGGGGAGAAGCGACGATGTCGGCGTCGCTGAGGCGGAACCGTCGCGTGCGGGGCTGCGGTGTCGTCGAGGCAAGGGGTCGGGGAAAGAAACTGAATGGGGCAGGGGGAGTTTTTAGGGCTTTTAAATAGGTTTGACATTTTGCAAATAAGCCCAATAAATTTAGAAAATTGCAACTAGGCCCTAAATTTTTGAAATTCACCTTTTCAACCCGTTAAAATTTCAGTATTTAACAAGAATATTATTTTGAATGAAAGGGTTAAGGAATTACTTTCAATAATTGAAATAAAGGGCGTGGGGGCTGAAGAAAGTTATCCTGTAGTCGATCCTCTTTCTGATCCAGTATATTGTAGAATAAGGAGAGGACGTGACCAGCTATTACCAAAGGAGAAGCGGAGCAAGAAAGAAATATCAAATGTCATGGACAAGGGAAAAAGGAAAATTAGTGAGGAGGATATGGATGAAACAAGAGAAGCGATAACTGTAATGGAAGTCATGTCTGAAGAAGACACAGAGGAGGAAACAAAAAGGGCCTCCGAACTATACAAAATGAGGCAACAAGACATTGATGTATATGATTAACTTTCATTTAAAATACCTCAATTGTTATTGAATTTGGTCAATAATTAGTTTTTTAAAAATGTATTGATGTAGTTTGTGAAGAAGCATTTTATGAATTCAAAGAAGAAAAATCAAGATAAAGAAGTGGCCTACCTGATAAATAAATTGGAGAACCTAAAGTAAGTTACGAAACATAGTTTAGTTAATATATCTTAGTCTTTAATATATAATCTTATCAATTTACTTGGCAGGTTGGCATCTGAATTTATTTGGGAGGATGCACCCTTTGCTTTGAATTTGCATTTATTCTTACAAATCCTCAATGATGAGGTATTTACAAAAGGCGAGGTAATTGATGCCTTTTGTAAAATTCTATTTAGGGGAGCATCCGCATGTGGTAGGCCATACAACATGTCAATATATTGTTCAACCTTCTTCATAGTAAGTGATGTAAATGAATTTACAAGATAGATTGTATAGGACCTAATATTATGATTTGGCTATTAATAATTTTCTGTATGCATTTTTTTAGGCATCAATAAGATCGTCAAGAAAGTTTTCCCTGTAACAAGTGATGAAGACTGATATGATAGAACAAGGGTTTAGATATATTTTAATACCTTTGTACAGTGATAATACATACTTTCACTTGTTTACGGTGGATACAAAAGGCATGACTTTCAATCATTTAAATTGTCTTGCTAGTGGCTGTAAATATAAGAATGACTTTGACTCAGTGGTGAGCAACCTTTATTCATATAAATGTTAATCTTTGTGTCTAAAACATCATTCATGGTGATTATTAAAATCATGATATATTTTACAGGTTAAAGAACTTAAACAATATAGTCGCAAGGAACTTACGACTATTCATCCATATCTACAAAGTCACCATCCCTTGGACAATTGGCCCTCCGTCAGTCAAAAATGTCCCCAATAAAAACATAGGTAAGTAAATGGGTATGAGTTTAAAAATATGAAAGTATTTGATATACCCACTTATTGAAATAAATATTACTCTATTGTTATTTTCAGCGTCGACTGTGCCTTTTTTGTGATGCAATACATTCGATGTCTCCTATATGATGAGAGGATGGATTTCAAACAAGGAGACATGAGGAAAATGAGATTCGATCTGACAGTTAATATTCTGAGGGACATGTTTTGTAAAACATGAGAGTAAATATCGATGTATTCTTGTCAAAAAAATCCTTTGTTGTTGATTGAGCTCCATTTGTATCGAAAATTCTGAGTATGTAGATGTTGTCATATGAATATAATTGATTGTCAAGAAAAACAAAACAATTGTGTGATGTTGATTCACCTCCAATTGCTGTAATGTTGTGTGCCAACGAATATGGTAAGATAACATAACTTATAATGATTGGAACTATGGTTGGACACCATATGTTAAATCCGACACTTTTGACGTGATCCAGAAAAATTTGGAAGAAGATTTAGGGTTTTCAAGACGCTAAACTGAAATTAGAGGATTTATTTACCCTGAAACATAAGTTTTGAGGGCTAAGTGTGAAGAAACCTAAACTAGGAAGGGTCTAATTGTTTAAATCCTATATAGAAGGGGGTGGATTCGAAAAGCTAAAGGAGGTGGACTAAAATGTAAAATGACATATCATATAAACTCTTCTTCACCGTGCCCTAGCTTCTCCGTTCGAATCCCTTTTCTCGCCGACGCCACACTTGCTGAGTCGGAGCCCGATTGCCAGCCCTTGACTGAGCCCGATCGCCAGCCTTCACTGTCTTCCTGTCGCTCTCCCTCTTCTCATCTTCCCGAGCTCCTCCGTGGCCTCTGCCCGACGCCGCACTCCTTTTCTCCACGCGACTAAGCCAGCGCGAGGACTGGGTCTTCTCCTCTTCATTGGCGACGAGGATCCAAACCCCAAGCTACCGGAGCTATGGGCTAGATCTGAGTGATAGTGATCGCAAGGCGTGAGATTAAGGTAAGGGGTTCCAATCAAGGCTTTTCCGTTTGATTTTCTTGTTGTTAATGAACTGCGAATCGAGTTTTGCTTCGGTTGTGTTCTTCTATCATTGCTTAGCTGTGGGATTTGTTGAGTATTCTATTTGGTGTTGTGGCAATAGCTTGCCGTGAGGGTGGAACTCGATTTTGATCCGAGGTTGAATGGGTTTTAATTGTGCTGTGTTTGTTTAGCCTAGTTTAATCTGTGATATATCCTGCCGTGAGTCACTGACAGTTGGTATTGATCAGTAGCTAAATTAGCTTGTGAATTTAATACCTTTATTAGATCACAGAACATATAGTAGCAATTCTATTGGTTTGGTTCTAACGAGTTGTCTTGTGATACTTTGATAATTTGATCAATGGGCAAATTGATGGCAAGCTTGATTGATGGTAAGAGTGTTTGGTTTGAACTGATGTTTTGATTTCAGTTGGGTGTTTGATTGGTTGGGGTTGTGTGTTAGATGTGAATGTTGTGTTTCCACCGTGGGTGATAAGGGTTCTTGGAATCGAATCCTGTTTGGAAGTATTCTTGGGTTAGATCTTTTAGTCTTACTACTAATACCGTTAGTTACCACACTTGGAACTTGATACTTGTGTTGGAATAGGTATTGGTTTAATAATTGGGTTTGTTATTTTCAGATCTGTATTCTTGGATCAATTTTGTACCAAATTTATCCGGTTTGGTTTATCTGATCATTGAGGGAATTAATAATGGATTGAATTAGGAATTGGGTCTCACTATGACTTGTAATAATCCTAGCCCTGTGATACGTTGTAGGAATCAGGGTAATTTGGGATAAGTAAGGGTTAATCATTTAATTATGGTTAATTAAATGAAACGAGAAAATTATAACGATCCTAGTTACTGGAGATAGCTCGTTAGCTATTAATTACATATTATTATAGCTAAACATTATGCCTTTGATACAGGGCATTGATTGGATATATCATTGCTGATTAGCGGACGGAAGGTTCTTTCTGATACGAGCATCTTGCGATTGAGGCGAGGCGGGTACCCTTTGACTTATCTCTTTTGATATTGTCATATTGCTATGCATGGTTGGTTATAGATAGCAGTAAGATTATACGCTTTCCTGGTTTATTATGCATGTTCTGGATACATGTTAGTTATCCCTGAGTTATTATGCCTGTTCTGGATACTTGTTAGTTATCCCTGAGTTATTATGCATGTTCTGGATATATGTTAGTTATCCCTGAGTTATTATGCATGTTCTGGATACATGTTAGTTATCCCTGAGTTATTATGCATGTTCTGGATACATGTTAGTTATCCCTGAGTTATTATGCCGGTTCTGGATACTTGTTAGTTATCCCTGAGTTATTATGTATGTGTATCTATCATACACCATCCTTGCACTGTTGCATGCCGGCAATCAACGACTCCCTTGTGGTTGAGCCTAATCGTCTTCCGGTACATGATATGCACGCACGACCACTCATGGGTTAGTGGATACCGTAGATGTGTGCATTTGCCCTGTATTGCTCCGTTCGGCCACTATGAGGAGGGTGAGCGCGGGCGTGGTAGCAGCCAGGGGTCCCTTCTCGTACTGAGCCACGAGGAGATGAGAGCGAAGCTCCCCCATTGCTTGGGGTAGGGGGGTGGTCCCCCGCCAGCATCCTGTCCACCCGGTCACTCAGGAGCAGTGATGGCAGGGTGCATACAGTTTGTCACAGCTCTACCCACGCGGACGTCGTGGATGATATCCTGACTGGGACTAGGGGGTGACACATATCATTGCACCATGTGCATACTTTGCATCGTGCATTGTTTGTAGCACTTGATTCTTGCACTTGTTTGACATGCATATTCTAGAGACTTGTTATTTGAGATTATATGTCTAATGATATTCCCTTGGTACTTATTATCCTCTTTTCAGGTTAGTTGGATTCTGGTATGTATCTACCTCAGTATTTCCAGTACTAGTTTTTTTCATATTGTTGATATGAGACTGTATTAACGTAGATGCTTATTGTTATTATAACATACTATGCATATCTGCTGGGTATTCGCTGAGTTATGGACTCACCCCGTTGCCATATATGTTTTTATTTCAGGTTGAGATTCTAGGAGTCGCCAGAAGAGCCCAGCAGCCATTCCCTACCCATCGCGACGACATGGTTTCGTTTTGTACTTTGTAGTGTATTGTTTTATATTCCTTTTAGCGATATGTATATGTTGTATGTGTCGTGAGCCCTGAGGGGTGGTTGTATTTGTTGTTTCATCATAAGTCAGACCGGTCCGCAGTCAGGTATGATCTACTTAGTTGTCTTGTGTTTTATGTTGTGTTTATCTATTTTGGAGGCCTGAGGCCAAATATAAACTGCGTGGTGTTGTTATAGTCATTGTGTATATGTGTAAATTGTCCGCCGGACAGGGGAGGTGCTGTCCGATTTTATATTGGATCAGCGGCTCCTGGGTCTCGGGGCGTGACACCATAAATAACATCTCCTAGCTTAACTCTAACTAGTAATATCGAGTATGGACTTACAAGACTCCTATTGCAAAAAAAACTTAAAATATGACTTCATGATCGGCAAGGAATCGAAATTTCTATGGATTTTTTTATTTAGGTAATATACTCTGATTTTGTCTACGATACATTCAATAAACTTGTTTGAAGTTTAATAAACTGTAAGACTATGTTGATAAAAAAGAAAAATTAAAAAAAAGGATTTGTTCACATCTTGTAGATATATTTTGAATTTTATCCTATATAAATAAATATAATATTTAATTAAAAAATTATTTTAAAATAGGGATAAAATATGAAATCTAAGTAGGGCCTGAAATAACTTGAATTCAGGCCCAAGGTGGACCTGAAATCAAGTGATATCAGGCCCACGATGGCCTGAAATAAAGTGTTTCAGGGCCACGGTGGGCCTGAAATCAAGTGATGTCAGGACCACGGTGGGCCTGAAATAACATCATTTCAGGCCTACGCAGGGCCTGAAGTCACATGATTTCAGGCCCACCTTGGGCCTGATATCATATGATTTCAGGCCCACCTTGGGTCTGAAATATCTTCATTTTAGGCCCAACTAGGGCCTGAACATGTATCCTTTTGCAACATGATGTACTGAAATTAGAGGTCAGGACACCAAAAATTGCATCTACTAGCTCTCCTCTAACTAGTGGAATAGGGTTTTTCAGAAATCTAAAGATCCTAGCTCCATCAGAGTGTTTGAGTGGAAAGCCACAGATAGACCTACAGAAATCCAAAGAGCAACATAATGTATAAATAATTTATGGTTTGGACACTAAAAATTGCATCTCCTTGCTCTACTCTAACTATTGGTATAGGGTTTTCAGAAATCCAAAGATCCTAGCTCCATCAGTGTGTTTGGGTGGAAAGCCACTAACAGACCTAGAGAAATACAAAGAGAAACATAATGTACTAAAATTTGTGGTTTGGACAGCAAAAATTGCATCTCCTAGCTCTACTCTAACTATTGGTATAGGGTTTTCGGAAATCCAAAGATCCTAACTCCATTAGTGTGTTTGGGTGGAAAGCCACTCATAGACCTACAAAAATCCAAAGAGCAACATAAGGTACTAAAATTTGTGGGTTGGACACCAAAAATTGTATCTCCTAGCTCTACTCTAACTATTGGTATAGGGTATTCAGAAATCCAAAGATCCTAGGTTCATAAGTGTGTTTGGTGTGGAAAGCCACTAATAGGCCTACAGAAATCGAAATAGAATCATAATGGACTAAAATTTGTGGTTTAGACACCAAAAATTGAATCTCCTAGCTCTACTCTATCTATTAGTATAGGGTTTTCAAAAATCCAAAGATCCTAGCTCAAACAGTGTGTTTGGGGTGGAAAGCCACTGATAGACCTACAGAAATCTAAAGAGAAACATAATGTACTAAAATTTATGGTATGGACACCAAAAATTGCATCTCCTAGCTCTACTCTAACTATTGGTATAGGGTATTCAGAAATCCAAAGATCCTAGCTCCATCAGTGTGTTTAGGGTGGAAAGCCACTGATAGACCTACAGAAATCTAAAGAGAAACATAATGTACTAAAATTTGTGGTTTGCACACCAAAAATTGCATCTCCTAGCTCTACTCAAACTATTGGTATAGGGTTTTCATAAATCCAAAGATCCTAGCTCCATCAGTGTATTTGGGTGGAAAGCCACTAATAGACTTACAGAAATCCAAAGTGAAACATAATGTACTACAATTTGTGGTTTGGACACCAAAAATTGCATCTCCTAGATCTACTCTAACTATTGGTATAGGGTTTTCAGAAATCCAAAAATCCTAGCTCCATCAGTGTGTTTGGGTGGAAAGCCACTGATAGACCTATAGAAATCCAAAGAGCAACATAAGGTACTAAAATTTATAGCTTGGACACCAAAAAATTGTATCTCCTAGCTCTACTCTAACTATTGGTATAGGGTATTCAGAAATCTAATGATCCTAGCTCTATGAGTGTGTTTGGGGTGGAATGCCACTGATAAACCTACTAAAATCGAAAGAGAAACGTAATGTACTAAAATTTGTGGTTTGGACACCAAAAATTGCATCTCCTAGCTCTACTCTAACTATTGGTGTAGGGTATTTAGAAATCCAATGATCCTAGCTCCATCAGTGTGTTTGGGTGGATAGCCACTGATAGACATACAGAAATCCAAAGTGAAACATAATGTACTAAAATTTGTGGGTTGGAGAGCAAAAATTGCATCTCCTAGCTCTACTCTAACTATTGGTATAGGGTTTTCAGAAATCCAATGATCCTAGCACCATCAGTGTGTTTGGGTGGAAAGCCACTGATAGACCTACAGAAATCCAAAGATTAACATAAGGTACTAAAATTTATGGGTTGGACACCAAAAATTGCATCTCCTAGCTCTACTCTAACTATTGGTATAGGGTATTCAAAAATCCTAAGATCCTAGCTCCATCAGTGTGTTTGGGGTGGAAAGCCACTGATAGACCTACAGAAATCGATTGAGAAACATAATGTACTAAAATTTGTGGTTCGGACACCAAAAATTTCAACTCCTGGCTCTACTCTAACTATTGGTATAGGGTTTTCAGAAATCCTAAGATTCTAGCTCCATTAGTGTGTTTGGGGTGGAAAGCCACTGATAGACCTACAGAAATCCAAAGAGAAACATAATCTACTAAAATTTATGGTTTGGATACCAAATATTGCATCGCTTAGCTCTACTCTAACTATTGGTATAGGGTTTTCAAAAATCCAAAGATCCTAGCTCCATCAGTGTGTTCGGAGTGGAAAGCTACTGGTAGACCTACAGAAATCTAAAGAGAAACATAATGTACTAAAATTTGTGGTTTGGACACCAAAAATTGCATCTCCTATCTCTACTCTAACTATTGGTATAGGGTTTTTAGAAATCGAAAGATCCTAGCTCCGTCAGTATGTTTGGGTGGAAAGCCACTGATAGACCTATAGAAATCCAAAGAGAAACATAATGTACTAAAATTTGTGGGTTGGACACCAAAAATTGCATCTCCTAACTCTATCTATTGGTATAGAGTTTTCAGAAATCCAAAGCTCCTAGGTTTTTCAGAAATTGCATCTCGTATCTCTACTCTCCTATCTCTACCAACATTTTTTAAACTTGTACAATAATTTAAAAAATTACCCCTTCAAATATAAAATTTAAAAATGTACTAAAAAAATTATGAATTTTATTTTTTAAACTGGAAAACAAATTTTAATCGACCTTGGGCCAGAATATCTGTGATTTCAGGCCCACGGAGGGCCTGAATATCTGTGATTTCATGCCCAAGGTGAGCCTGAATATTTGTGATTTCAGGCCTATGGTGGGCCTGAATATCACTGATTTCAGGCCCAAGCTGGGCCTGAATAGCTCTGATTTCAAGCCCAGGGTGGTCTTCAAATTTGTTTAATTCACAAACATGAAAAATACATATAAATAAGAAATCATTAAATTTAAAAAAAATCTGAGTAATGTATGACCAAGGAATAATAAAGATGTTATATCGTTGAGTTATAAAAAAATTGTTATATAGATGATATATCTTTTAAATAAAAATAAACATATATCAAATTAATAAATAATACATATACAAAATAAGGCCCGTGTTGGGCCTGAAATCCTATTTTATCAGGCCCAGTAGTGATCGAGGTTTAAAGCGTGCTCCGGATCGAAGTAGTAAGCAATCGTCTTGTAGCTCCTATTTTCTTGCCATTTGAATTCTAGCCTACTTTCGTCAATTGGAGTCGTGTGGGCGACATCCTCCTCATCGAACTAGTCGAAATGTACGTACCCTCACATTTATTTTTTCATTTTAGATTTTGTTTTTGACCTAGGGTTAGCGATAATCCTTACTCACTGACCGAATATGAGGAGGCTATTTATAAATGAAATCTATGTGTTATAAATCTGTTTTGTCAAATAATTTGTGTTTGATGGTTGCTACGTTCGGGATGGCTCCAATAAGATCATTTGCAATAATTCCAGCTTCCAAAAAATCAAAGAAACAACAAGCCCCTGGTGGAAGTAAAAAAAAAACAGTTGACACAAGGAAAAAGGAAATTGTTTAGCGACTATTCTAGTTTTGTCAATAGAGGTCGAACTAAACGAATGAACTGAAAAAGTAGCCTTTGCCATTTCCAAAATTTTATTGGTTCAGTTCCACCCACACCAGCACAAGAACAGTTGCTTCGAGATACACCCTTTTCTTGGGTCCTGAACCTCCCTACTACTTCATGTGTAAGACCCCAGGTTCAGAATTTGTTTGATAATTAGGATGAGGAAGAACAGAGCTTTATATTCCATGGGAAAAATCTCAAATTCACAAAGGTTGATATATCACTTATTCTAGGGCTACCTTACAATGGAGAGATAGTGCAACTTGATTTGAATGAGGCCTCCAACCCAATGTACAAGCAGTATTTTGAAGAGTCAAGTTGTTCTGCCAAGAATTTGGAGAAATTGATAATTAAGTCTACATCCAATGACAAGCTCTACTATCAACTGTATATGTTGGGACCGGGTGCATGTTGACATGGATACGGGTTCGTAATTTTAAAATTAATTACGTGCAGCGGAAGATTTAGCATAAATAATTTCCAAATTATTTAACCACACATCTAAGCATGCAACTTTTTCTTGTGTAGACATGATCATATATTTAAAATTTTGCAGAAACGTAAACTAATTTACTTATTACCTCGCGTAACTCGAATGAAGGGACGAGATCCAACCGAAAGCGTCCCTCGGATGCTCCGCCTCTATTCGCGTCCACGCCGAGTATCTTCGGGATGACTTCGCAAAGACACGAGTTTTGTGTTCTCGAGAACTACTAGATTCTCCGAGAACGCGACAAGAAAAACCAAGAGAGAAGTAATCACATCGGAAAAACTCACCACCTAGGTTGGCCGGAATCATAATTCCGGCGAGAAGGAGGAAGATGACTTGCGCCCAATCCCAAGGTGATGATGGCCGGAGAGGAAGATCATCCCAACGGAAGAACTTCGTCACCTCGGTGCTTCTCCTTGTGCTCACGGCAAGAAGAAGGGAGAAGAGCCTTGTGGCCGGCCAATAGAAAGAAGGGAGGAGAGGGAGAGAGCCCAGGCAAGAATACTTCGATTATTTTGATTGATTTCCAAGCCTTGCCTTCGACCCTTTATATATTGGCCTCTCAACCGCCAAGTCTCTTTTTTCTTATGGAATAAATTTTCTATGACTTATTCCATCATGCCAAGTCTTGATTTTATATGATGGTTAAAATCATATTTTAATTCATGATAAAAATCAACAAAGTCTCCTTTTTTATGGAATAAATTTTCATATCATGGTAAACCAATCCATGATTGATTTTATTAAATAAAATAAACTAATCCATGGTTCATTTTATTTTCCATAAAAAATAAACCAAAAATTGGTTTATTATATAAAAATTTATATCATCCATAATTTTATAAAATAAACCACACTTGGTTTATTTTATAAATTGAACCAAACCTTGATTTTCTCCCTTTGTTGTGGCCGGCCAAGCAAAGAGGGTGGAGACCCTCTTTGGTCGACCCATCCAAGCCAAGCCCCAATGAATTAAACTCATTTAATTCATCTATTAAGTCTTCAAAAGACTTAGCCATTTTACGCTTCCGATGCGTCACTGAAAAATTCAGATTTGACTTATCGTTTGGCTTAACCAAACCTAATCTCTCTTGATTGGAAAAATCCAATTTTCAACTTATTTTAAATCCCTCAGATTACTCGTAGTGCGTGTGACCAAATAGGCTTTCGATTTATGTTGGCCGTCTATAATTAACCAATTATAGAACGATCATGAGTGACACCTAGTAGTACATCATGATCCTCAATTAATCGAAAGATCAACGGTTGACCTCAGAAACTATTCTGAAACACTTCAGCAGCTATAATGAATCGTGCCCCATTCCCTTCACCATCTTATACCCACTTGGTTCAGGACATGGTCTATATGTGTCAGTCTCCACTAGGCTGACTACGTCACACCTAGCCCAAGTAACGTTTTCTCGTCCTACGGATTCTAATTACTCTCATGTATTTAAGAGATTCATACTCTGAACATGTCATGCTCTAGCCAGAGGCTTCGAGTTATAATCCGACAATAGGCCTTGGGTATACATCTCCTCGCAAGGAGTGGTGAATCCTTTGTAGGTTGTTCAAACATCTTCGGGAACTTTGGCTTATACCCAATCATCCTGGGTCCAAACCTCATTGGAGATGCTTGCTTAAGATGTTAAAGTATAAGTCTCCATGACCAAGATGACTTGAACACCGCAAGTCAAAGAAACATCGCTCTTAAGCTGCAGTAAGAACTTCATTGACATATCTATATGTATACTACCATATGAAGTTTTACAGCTAGTCACTCCAATGAACTAGTTCCCTTAACTAGCATTCATGTTTATCTCCGGACATCCCAATGTCACCAGCCAGTGAGAATCAGCTGATTAGAGAATAACCCATGCTAGTCTCAACAGAATTGATAGTGTCCGTATTTATCAATTCATCAACTAGGGACAATTTCAATACTTCACAATTGCACATGTTGAGATAATCACTAGATGTGAATTCATCACAAATTCTCTCATGCTGTGAATTATATTGCGGGCATTCAATAAATGAGTTTAAGATCTCAATCAAATACATAAACATGTATACTCAAATAGTGAATATTCATTTATTAAAATAAATGATTACAATCATAAGGCGATTGCCTTAGGACACTTTTCTCATATCACTAACAGTATATACTATATTTTTTTCTACAGTTATATTTTGTGGTACTAGCAGCATACTTGTCATTCCTGCCCTGTCACTAATACATTGCGTAGATGATTTTGACAATCTACCAAACTATAATTGGTGAAATGTCGTCTCCAATTTCATGGCTCCTCAGTTGGATTTCATTGGAAAGGAGGTTACACTGAGGCATAGAAAAAATGTAGGTGATTCAAGCCAACCCGCCAAGGCTCCCTTGCTCTAGGGATTTCCAAATATTTTGGCTGTAAGTTACAGTACTTATACCTGCTCATATATGATATGATGGATTTTAATTATAGAATACAATGATGTTGCAGGTATGGCTGAGTGAACATATTAGTATTGCTAGTCCAGCAGAACATCCTCATAGATTGCCAAGAATACTTCCCTGGACTTGGCCTAAAGTCCATGTTGAGAGTATCAAGAGGAGGATAGACTGTGTGGCGACAAATTTAATTATTGTTGATTTAATTCCGGCTGAGTCAGAGCTTGATTTGGTACCTCACTTCTCTCCTCCAACTCAACCACTTGAGGTACAGTGTCAGGTATTACAGCAGGCTGTAGATGGAAGCCAGGCAGCAGAAGGAAGGCTACATGCCTTTGAATTGGAAACCTGCAATCTATGTCTAGAAAAGCAAGAACAAATTGATGCCTTATAACAACAATTAACTATAGCACTAAAAAGTTTGGAGGATGTTAAAATTGATAGGGCAACAGCCATCAATGACAAGGTTCAAATTATTGCTCAGAAGGAAACAATAATTGAGGAAAAGGAGGCCTAGCTTAAAGAAAAAGATGATATCATTGCTGAAAAGGATACAATAATTGGTGACCAAGATGCCCTGCTTAAACAACAAGATGCTCACTACAAAAAAATGTCAGCTGTACGAGATACGATCATACTTCAATCTAACCAGAAAATTGCAAAGATGCATAAACAATTGGAAATCAATGGGTCAGATGAAGCTGAGCCACTTCCCAAAAAAAGAAAAATAACTCAGGTCACACCAGCCTCCGAGGCCAAAGGCAAGGGCAAAGAAGTTGTTGAGGATGAGGATGAGGATGATGATGAAGATGAAGATCAAGATGACGAGGCTCCTGCCCCATTAATGTCAGAAACTACAACGAAAACAACAACATCTGCGACCTCAACCCAAACAAACTTATCTGAACAATAGGCAGCTAAAGCAAAAGAAATTCAAAAGGTGAAAAGCAAAATATTGAAGAATGCAAGGGCATTTTTTTAAGAAGAAGAATAAAGATGCAGAGATTGCTGAAACCTTATTAAAGCTTAGTAAATTAAAGTGAGTTAGTTGTTATTGTGATTGCATAAATTTGTAAAATAATGATGATTATTCTCATTGATTAATAAAATTTATTCATTAACTTTCTTATGTTGCTTATATTATGTTCATGTAGGTATCAGACAAATCCAGTATGGTCCAATGAGACCTTTTCATTATATATACAATCATTTTTGACAATATTTGAATGGAATGACTACACCACCGGGGATTGCATAAATACATACTGGACAATTCTTATAAATGAAGCAAAATCGTGAAACTCACCATACCACCCCTCCATATTCTGTGGGGTGGGGTTAGATGTAAGTCAAT
>JAGFNQ010004832.1:49786-276565 GCA_024364735.1 Boesenbergia rotunda
TGTGTTAAAGATGTTGGGGTACATTGAGCGACTGAGCACACTCGGTTTTGCAATGGATCATGAACTAAGTATTGACTTAATTCTGAATTGTTTGCCCAAAAGTTATTCACAATTTGTGATGAACTATCGGATGAACAAACTAGAGACTACCATTCCTGAGTTGCTCAACCTGCTGAAGACTGTGGAGCCTTCTGTAAAGCCGGATCAAAAGACGGTACTGTTAGTTGGTTCCTCGAAGAAAGGTTCTAAGAGGAAGGCCAAAGAACAGAATAAAGGAAAGAAGAAAAAGGCCAAAAAGACTGAAAAGAAACCAAAAGGAACTTGTCATCATTGTGGCAAGGAGGGTCACTGGCGAAGAAACTGCAAGGTTTATCTTGAGTCCTTGAAGAATAAGGCATCCGATGCCCCATCCTCTTCAGGTATCTTCGTTATTGAATGTCACTCTATTTCCTCAAATACCTGGGTACTTGATACTGGGTGTAGCTCACATATATGTAATGACATACAGGGGCTAAGGAATAGAAGAAGACTCGTCAAAGGAGAAGCGAATTTGCGAGTTGGAAATAGAGCAAAGATTGCTGCTGTTGCCATCGGAACATATTTGCTAAAGCTCCCTACTGGACGTGTCTTAGAATTGGATAATTGTTATTTCGTTCCTTCGTTAATAAAGAACATTGTATCTATTTCATGTTTGAATGAAAAGGGTTATCATTTAACTTTTAGTAACAATTGTTATTACATAACTTTAAATGGCGTTCTTTATGGGAATGGAACTTTGTGCAATGGTATCTACACGTTAGATTTATCCGGTGACGTTTTCAATATCGAAGTTAGCAACAAACGTGCTAGAATAGATAATCGAATAGACTCATACACGTGGCACTGTCGTCTTGGCCATGTAAGTAAGAAACGCATGACCAAATTACACCGATGTGGAATTTTGGAATCATTTGAACCCGATTCATTTGATACATGCGAATCATGCTTAAAAGGCAAAATGATCAAATTACCCTTTTCCAGAAAAGGTAATCCAGTGGGAGAATTGCTTGGTCTAATACATACTGATGTATGTGGACCAATGTCAACTCTTGCACAAGGAGGCTATAGCTACTTCATCACCTTTATCGATGATCACTCACGATTCGGGTACGTGTTATTAATGAAACACAAATCTGAAGCCTTTGAGAAATTCAAAGAATTCAGAAATGAAGTAGAGAAACAGCTTGGCAAAAGTATTAAGATACTTCGATCCAATCGGGGTGGTGAATACTTAAGTCAAGAGCTTCAAGATTATCTTAGGGACAATGGGATATTATCCCAATGGACTCCGCCATATACACCACAGCATAATGGTGTATCTGAGAGGCGCAACCGAACCATGATGGACATGGTTAGGTCAATGATGAATCATGCAACTCTTCCAAAATCCTTTTGGGGTTATGCACTTAAGACAGCTGTTTACTTGCTAAACAGAGTCCCGACCAAGGTAGTCTTGACTACTCCATATGAGACGTGGAATAGTAAGAAATCTCACTTAACTCACCTTAAGATATGGGGTTGTCCTGCTTATGTGAAGCGGACTGTATCAGACAAATTGGATGCTAAGTCTGATAAATGTCTATTTATTGGATACCCTAAGGAAACAAAGGGTTACCAATTCTATCATCCCTTGGAACAAAAGGTGTTTGTTTCAAGGCATGCTGTATTTCTGGAAAAAGAATTTCTTTTACAAGAAAACAGTGGGAGTGGCATTGAATTTGATGAAGTTCAAGAAACTTCAATAGACATTACAGAGACACCTAGTCTAGACCCACAACCAATAACTCATAATGATGAGCTCTCAGTTGAACCTAAAACAACACCACCTCTTCGTAGGTCTGATAGGACACGTAATATTCCAGAGAGATACGTATTTCTCATAAGTGAAACGAACGACGTGTTACTCATAAGCGATGACGAACCTATCAGTTATGAAGATGTTCTGAAAAGCTCAGAAAGGGACAAATGGCTTGAAGCCATGAAGTCGGAAATGGATTCCATGTACGAAAATCAAGTATGGGACTTGGTTAACCCACCTGAAGGGATTAAGCCCATAGGGTGCAAGTGGGGTTTCAAGAAGAAAACCGACATGGAAGGTAATGTTGTTACCTTTAAGGCTAGATTAGTGGCAAAAGGATATCGTCAGAAACAAGGAATTGATTATGACGAAACCTATTCGCCAGTAGCTATGCTTAAATCCATTCGGATGCTCCTAGCCATAGCAGCTCATTATGATTATGAGATATGGCAAATGGATGTGAAAACAACTTTCCTTAATGGAAACCTGCTTGAGGATGTATACATGATACAACCTGAAGGTTTCACATCGGTTGATAAAACCAAAGTATGCAAGCTTCGACGATCCATATATGGACTGAAGCAAGCATCCAGGAGCTGGAACATCCGTTTTGATGAGACAATCAAAGAGTTTGATTTCTCACAAAATTCTGACGAACCTTGTATGTACAAGAAGGTTAGTGGGAGTGCAGTCGTCTTCCTAGTATTATATGTCGATGACATATTACTTATAGGAAACGATATATCAGTCTTACAGACAGTTAAAATTTGGTTGTCCAAAATTTTCTCCATGAATGACCTGGGAGAAGCAACCTATATCCTTGGGATTAGAATCTATAGAGATAGATCAAAACGGTTGCTTGGTCTTTCGCAGTCTACATATATAGACCGAGTGCTAAAAAGGTTTAGCATGTCAGAATCCAAGAAAGGTTACCTTCCCATCAGGCATGGGATCAACCTTTCAAAGTCTATGTGTCCGCGCACAGAAGACGAGAGGATTTGCATGAATAAGATTCCCTATGCATCCGCGATAGGATCTATCATGTATGCTATGTTATGTACTAGGCCCGATGTATCATATGCTCTGAGCGTCACAAGCAGATACCAGTCGGATCCAGGAATGGATCATTGGGCGGCTGTCAAGACAATCCTTAAGTACTTAAGAAGAACTAAGGATGTGTTCCTAATATATGGAGAAGAGATATGGTAATACGTGGGTATACAGATGCCAGTTTCCAGACAGATAAGGATGACTCCAAATCTCAGTCTGGATACGTATTTACTTTGAATGGAGGCGCAATAAGTTGGAAAAGTTCCAAACAAGACACCGTAGCGAATTCTACCACGGAAGCAGAATATATCGCAGCTTCGGAAGCAGCAAAAGAAGTAGTCTGGATCAAGAAGTTTGTCTCCGAACTTACTGTGGTTCCAACCATTGATGAAGCAGTGCCGGTTTACTGCGACAACAATGGAGCTATTGCACAAGCAAAGGAACCAAGGTCTCATCAGCGATCCAAACACGTGTTTCGCCGCTATCATCTGATCAGAGAGATTATAAGTAGGAATGATATACAAATTGAGAAAATTCCCACTGAAAGGAATTTAGCGGATCCTTTAACTAAGGCCTTGCCTCAAAGTAAGTTTGAGGGTCATGTTAGAGCCTGTGGTATTGGATACCGTAGCGATTGGCATTAGGCCAAGTGGGAGTTTGTTAGTAATATGAGAGAAGTGTCCTAAGGCAATCGCCTTATGATTGTAAACATTTATTTCAATAAATGAAAATTCACTATTTGAGTATACATGTTTGTGTATTTGATTGGGATCTTAAACTCATTTACTGAATGTCCGCAATACAATTCACAGTATTAGAGAATTTGTGATGGAATCACAACTAGTGATTATCTCTACATGTGCAATTGTGAAGTATTGAAAATATCCCTAGTCGATGAATTGATAAAAACGGACACTATCAATTCTGTTGAGACTAGCATGGGTTATTCTCTAATCAGCTGATTCTCACTGGCTGGTGACATAGGGATGTCCGAAGATAAACATGGATGCTAGTTAAGGGAACTAGTTCATTGGAATGACTGACTGTAAAACTTCATATGGTAATCTACATATAGATATGTCAATGAAAGTTATTACTGCAGCTTAAGTGCGATGTTCCTTTGACTTGCGGTGTTCAAGTCATCTTGGTCATGGAGACTTATACTTTAACATCTTAAGCAAGCATCTCCAAGGAGGTGTGGACCCAGGATGGTTGGGTATAAGCCGAAGTGCCCGAAGATGTTTGAACAGCCTACAAAGGATTCACCACTCCTTGCGAGGAGATGTATACCCAGGCCTATCGTCGGATTGTTACTCAAAGTCTCTAGCCAGAGCATGTCATGTTTAGAGTATGAGTCTCTTAAATACATGAGAGTAATTAGAAATCCAAAGGACGAGAAAGACACTACTTGGGCTAGGTGTGACGTAGTCAGCCTAGTGGGGACTGACACACACAGACCATGTCCTGAACCAAGTGGGTATAAGATGGTGAAGGGAATGGGGCACGATTCATTAGAGCTGCTGAAGGGTTTCAGAATTATTTCTGAGGTCAACCGTTGATCTTTCGATTAATTGGGGGTCATGATGTACTACTAGGTGCCACTCATGATCGTTCTATAATTGGTTAATTATAGACGGCCAACATAAATCGAAAGCCTATTTAGTTACACGCACTACGAGTAATCCGAGGGATTTAAAACGAGTTGAAAATTGGATTTTTCAATCAAGAGAAATAAGACGAATCTGAGTTTATCAGAGGCGCATGGGAAGCTTAAAATGGCTAAGTCTTTTGAAGGCTTATTGGGCGAATTAAATGAGTTTAATTCGCGAGGAGATGGGGCTTGGTGTGGCCGGCCAAAGAGGGTGCCCACCCTCTTTGGTTTGGCCGGTCATATTAAAGAGGGAAAACAAATTTAATTGGTTTAATTAATAAAATAAATCTAGCGCGATTTGTTTTATAAATTATGGATATATAAAGAAAATTGTAGAAATTTATTCTTTTTATGGAAATTAAAATGAACCATGAATTGGTTTAATTTTAATTTATAAAATCAATTATGAATTGATTTTTCCATGATAAAAAAATTTATACAAATTTTATTCCATAATTAAAAGGAGAGATGTATTTGTTTTATTATAAAGTTAGTTATAATAAAACTAGACATAACGGAATAATTCATAAGAATATTTATAAGATAAATTCCTTATGAAAATTTATTTCGTTAATTCCGTTAAAGGGGAGACTTGGCAATAGAAAGGCTACTATATAAAGGAACCAAGGCTAGGCGTGAATTCCTCAATTGAGTTATCAAGAGATTTAGTAGCTCTCTCTTATTCTCTCCCTCTCTTTCTCTCCTCCACCTAGGGCCGGCACCCACTCTACATCCTAGGGCCGGCGCCCACTCCTCCTAGGGTTGGCGCACCTTCACCTCCTAGGGTTGGCGTGAGCTACATCCACCAAGAAGGTGCCAAAAAAGAAGAAGAAGAAGCGGGTCGCAACTCCTTCCTTCCTGGAATTTTGATTCCATTACTTGGTGGTTAGTTTCCATCTTTCTCTCTTGTTTTTCTAGTTGTGCCTTTGGAGAATCTAGTAGTTCTCGTCGGCACAAAACTCGTGGCTTTGCGAAGTCATCCCGAAGAGAACTCGGCGTGGACGCGAATAGAGGCGGAGCTTCCAAGGGACGCTACGGTTGGATCTCGTCCCTTACTTCGAGTTACGCGAGGTACTTAGTAAATTAGTTTACTTTTTCGCAAAATTTTAATTTATGATCATGTCCACACATCATAAGGTCGCATGCTAGATACGTGGTTAAAAATAATTTGAGAAATTATTTATGCTAATTCTTCCGCTGCACGTAAATATTTTAAAATTTACGAACCCGTATCCTTGTAAACATGCACCCGGTCCCAACACCAACATGTACCACTAACAAAATAGACGAAAACCTCGAAATCATCTCGACTAGTACGTGTACTGGGATAGTAGAAAAATGGTACCAACATGTACCACCAACAAAATAGATGAAAATCTCGAAATCATCTCGACTAGTACGTGTACTGGGACAGGCTGTCGGGCACGCTCCAGTCGATCATCCTGAAATAAAAACAAGGAGCTAATGGGATGAGTCATAAAACTCAGCGAATATCTCATCATATATATACAAGATAGTCTAAGCTAGCAACAGTGTAACGGACTATCGAAATAACACATGTACAAGCAGTGGTAAGTACAACTAAGAGGGAATAGGAAATACCATACCAATGTAGCAGAGTCGCCAAAACCAGACATAAGGTCTCCTGTAAGTGCATGTCAATCATATGCAACATCCAAGTAAAGCAAACACAAATAAGTGCAAAATATACGAATACACAATGTGTAATGACATGGTCACCCCTACCGTCGGTCAGACATCGTCACCTATGTACGAGAGGAAGCTGAGCGGAGGCCACCCTCCAACGTAGAGTTGTGACTGCCGTCCATACCCTGCCATCACTACTACTGAGCGATCGAGTAGACGGAATGCTACCGGTGTAACACCCCTACTCCATGCCCTATCCGGGGGACATCTCTGTCTACCCCAGGTCATCTCTGGTGGGCATCTCTGTCTGAGTGTTACCCCTACCCCATGTATATAAATGGGGGAGAGACCTCTCCCTCTCATCTCCCGGTATATAGACTACTCAAGGAGGGACCTCTGTCTGCTATCACGCTCCGATTCACTAACCCATGAGTGCACGAGCGAAGCAGCATAGAGCACACTACCCATACTCCGTCAACCACTAACCCATGAGTGGCCGTAGGGGTAGGTCAGTATGACCGTCGACCTGACTCACCCAAAAGGGGCCCCTGATCGACAGTGATGCACAGTGCACGATGATGCATGACACTGGTCAAATAGCATCCACTATCTAATCCCCCTATATCAACATGATATGCAAGGATCGTAAATAATATACCATAACCTAAGTCCTAAAGGTATAGGTATCATGTGTCAGTTGTAGCACAAACAGCATCAGCAAAACAAATATAAGTGTTATACCACAATCTACTACTCTATTGCTAAACAAAGCATATCAAGCATATATATCTGGGACTAGTCTAAAAGAAGGGTCAGAGATACCCGCCTTCGATGTAGTAGCTCGTAAGCGAGGAGAACCCTGTGTCCAATGTAAAATCCCCGATATGTAAATCAACTCAATGCCCTGCATTACAAACAAATATCACTTAGCTACTTGTATAATTTGTCACATGACCTAACCCAACACACCCAAAATTGGGTTCAGCTTAGATCGAACCCAAACCTAACCATCCACATCAATATTGAAAATAATACCAATGAACATCCCTCACCAAATCAGTAGTTCATGATACTATCTCCAATTCAATAGGACTAATCTGAAACCTACTGTCAAATTTATCAAATGTTCTAATCAAACTCAAGCCTTAGCTTTTATCGATATACACTAAGAACAACACATCTCATCCAATCAAGGAGCTTGGATATCCTACAGAAGCAAAACCAATTCAAATTTCGATAACACACAATTAAGATCGATAGGAATCAAACCAACATCACCAAGCTAATCCACCCTTATCCTCACAATCCTATTTCGGCAGCCTGCAACCAAATCAAGATAAACATCTAAACAAAACTACTTCCACAGCCAACCGAAACCATCTCAAAGAACACAGAAACCATCAGAGCTTGCTCAACACTAAACGGATCAAGAACCATCCTCCAATTACACGACTACACAATAGATCAAGAACACAAAAGTAAACTCGAGAGATGGAATCACAAATCCATACCAGAAATGGGAGCGAGTGTTTCCCCTTGCCCTAGATTCGACGAGGCTAGCACAGAGGAACCCAACCTTCGATCTTGGCTACCAATGGAGCTAGGATTCCCACGATTTCTCATTCGACCTGCGATTCAACACTGCGGCCCTTCTCCACAACCACGTTTGGTCAGAGCCGGCCAGTGCTGAGCTCAAAGAAATCCTCGGTCGGTGAGGGAAATGATAGTATCAGAGAGAATCACGAGATCGGCAGCGAAGGAAGACGATACCTTCGATCTGATCCGGGTGAGGAAAAAGCGATCTACGATCTCTGCCAACGAGAAGAAGAAAAGAAGGAGAAGAAGCGGCAACTCGCTGCGCTAGGGCTCACAACAAATGGAGGAAGGAGGGTTTGGCGCTTGGCTGCGATCTAGGGCACGCGAGGGAGAGACGAAGTCGGCGATAGGCTTGGCTATGATTTAGGGCACGCGGTCTGTCGAAAAAGGAAGGAAGAAAGGGGATTAAATAAAGGCTTGGTCTTTTGCAAAAACCCCCTGAACTTGTAGTATTTCCACACAAGCCCCTTTTTTTGGTATTCTAACAATACATATACAAAATAACGCCCGCGTTGGGCCTGAAATCCTATTATATCAGGCCCAGCAGTGATCGAGGTTTAAAGCGTGCTCGGGATCGAAGTCGTAAGCAATTGTCTTGTAGCTCCTATTTTCTTGGCATTTGATGTTCTAACGTGCTTTCGTCAATTGGAGTCATGTGGGCAACGTCCTCCTCATCGAACTAGTCGAAATGTACGTACCCTCACATTTAGTTTTTCATTTTTGTTTTTGTTTTTGACCTAGGGTTAGCGATAGTGTTCACTCACTGACCAAATATGAGGAGGCTCTTTATGAACGAAATTTAAGTGTTATATATGTTTGTGTCAAATAATTTTTGTTTGATGGTTTCTAAGTTCGGGATGACTCCAAAAAGATCATCTGCAATAATTCCATCTTCCAAAAAATCGAAGAAACAGCAAGCCCCTGGTGGAAGTAAACAAAAACAGTTGACACAAGAAAAAAGGAAATTGTTTAGCGACTATATAAGTTTTGTCAACAGAGGTCGAACTAAACAAATGAACTGGAAAAGTAGCCTTTGCCATTTCCAAAATTTTATTGGTTCAATTCCACCCACACCATCACAAGAACAGTTGCTTCGAGATGCACCCTTTTCTTGGGTCCTGGACCTCCCTAATACTTCATGTGTAAGACACCAGGTTTAGAATATGTTCGATAATTGGGATGAAGAAGAACATAGCTTTATATTCCGTGGGAAAAATCTGAAATTCACAAAGGTTGATATATCACTAATTCTAGGACTACCTGACAATGGAGAGATAGTGCAACTTGATTTGTACGAGGCCTCCAACCCACTGTACAAGCAGTATTTTGAAGAGTCAAGTTGTTCTGCCAAGCATTTGGAGAAACTGATAATGAAGTCTATGATGGATCGTTTCAGGCGTGCTAGAGGGGGGGTGAATAGCACTATCTCGATTTTTTTATCTCTACAATTGTCGTTAGTGCAGCGGAACGATAATATGCAAAAGAAAACAGAATACAATGCTAACAAAAGGAGTTACTTGGTGTCCACCCAGATGGGAGACTAATCCAAGGATCCACACCGCGAGCACCACTTTCACTATGAAACCCTCCTTCAGGTGGAGAAACCTTTACAGTCGAGATCTTCCTCTTTACAGAATGCAGAAATATGATAGAGCAAGAAGGAAACACTTTTCAGACGAGCAGCACTTCGACACTGTACGGAACCGTACCGCTCTCGTGCAAAAAGGTGCTCCTTTTATAGGTGAACAGGACAAACTCGCAGTCTGTCCAACCCCGCACCAGTTGACTGCCCCATGGGCAGTCGACTGGTCTAGCACTAATTGTTAGCCAACGGCTAGTTTTCGGGGTATACCAGTCGACTGCCCCAAGGGCAGTCGACTAGTCCGAGGCTGAAAACTTTCTGTGAGTTTTGGCAGTCGACTGGCCCTGGGCCAGTCGACTGCCCTGCCTCTCAGCCTAGTTCCAGCAACTCCGAACGTTCTCCTTCACGTGTGCCTTCAGGTCTGCTCCCTTGGCTTGCCCCTTGAAGTCCTCTTCCTCTAGCTATCGTCCCTCGAATGCGCACACAAGCCTTCCCTTGGCTTGCCTCCATGCTACCCTTCACGTGTGCCCTTGAAGTCCACTTCCCGGCTTGCCCTTGGAGCTCTCCTCCCTCGGCTCTCGTCCCTCGGATATGTCCAACATGTGTGATTCTCCAAGTCCTGCAAACTCAATCACACACATCAAATACAACATAACACTCTAACCTTCAACATATTCACCCACACACATCAAAACCATGATCTTCCAATCATTTAAGGGTCGATTGCCTCAACAGTCTACATCAAATGACAAGCTCTACTGTCAGTTGTATATACTCTATTTTTTTTCTACAGTTCTATTTTGTGGTACTAGCAGCATACTTGCCATTCCTGCCCTGTCAATAATTGATTGCGTAGATGATTTTGACAACCTACCAACCTATAATTGGTGCAATGCTGTCTACAATTTCGTGGCTCTTCAGTTGGATTCCATTGGAAAGGAGGTTAATTACACTGAGGCATAGAACAAATGTAGGTGATTCAAGCCAAACGGGCAAGGCTCCCTTGCTCAAGGGATTTCCAAATATTTTGGCTGTAAGTTAGAGTACATATACCTGCTCATATATGATATGATGGATATTAATTATAAAATATAATCATGTTGCAGGTATGACTGAGTGAACATATTAGTATTGCTGCTTCAAAACATCCTCATAGATTGCCAAGAATACTTCGTTGGACTTGGCCTAAAGCCAATGTTGAGAGTATCAAGAGGAGGATAGACCGTGTGGCCACAAATTTAATTATTGTTGATTTAATTCCGGCTGAGTCAGAACTTGATTTGGTACCTCACTACTCTCCTCCAACTCAACCACTTGAGGTACACTGTGAGGTATTACAGCAGGCATCAGAAGGAAGCCAGGCAGCAGAAGGAAGGCTACAGGCCTTAGAAATGGAAGCCTACAATCTATGTATAGAAAAGCAAGAACAAATTGATACCTTACAATAACAATTAACTATAGCACTTAAAAGTTTGGAGGATGTTAAAATTGACAGGGCAACAACCATCAGTGACAAGGATTAAATTATTGCTCAGAAGGAAACAATAATTACAGAGAAGGAGCCTCAGCTTAAACAAAAAGATGAAATCATTACTGAAAAGGATACAATAATTGGTGACAAAGATTCCCTGCTTAAAGAACAAGATGATCACTACAAAAAATGGCAGCTGTAAGAGAAACGATCATACTCCAGGCTAACCAGAGAATCATGAAGCTGCATAAACAATTGGAAAGCAATGGGTCAGATGAACCTGAGCCACTTCCCAAAAAAAGAAAAATAACTCAGGTGATCAGACCAGCCTACGAGGCCAAAGGCAAGGGTAAAGAAGTTGTTCAGGATGAGGAAGAGGATAAGGATGAGGATAAAGATGAAGATCAAGATGAGGAGGCTCCTGCCCCATCAATGTCACAAACTACAACGCAAACAACAACATCTGTGACCTCAACCCAAACAATCATATCTGAACAACAGGCAGCTAAAGCAAAAGAAATTCAAAAGGTGAAAAGTAAAATCTTGAAGAATGCCAGGGCATTTTTTAAGAAGAATAAAGATGCAGAGATTGCTAAAACCTTATTAAAGCTTAGTAAATTAAAGTGAGTTAGTTGTTATTGCGATTGCATGAATTTGTAAAATAATTATAATTATTCTCATTCATTAATAAAATTTATTTGTTCACCTTCTTATTAAGTTGCTTATATTATGTTCATGTAGGTATCAGAATAAGCCAGTATAATCCAATGGGACATTTTCATTAGATATGCAATCATTTTTGACAATATTTGATTGGAATGACTACACCACCGGGGATTGCATAAATACATACTGGACAATTCTTGTAAATGAAGTAAAATCATGTATCTCACCATACCACCCCTCCATATTCTGTGGGATGGGGTTAGATGTAAGTCAATTAGCAAGTTGTTTTGTTGTTTTCCCTAGGATTTAGTCGACTAACACTTCCTTTTTAATAAACATAGGAACTGTTTGAGGTGATTCACGCTGCAGCATTTGAACAATCAATTGCTACTGATACAGATAAGTCAATTAAATATATCATCTGTCCTCTAAATAATGCATATGATCATTGACATCTAATGATTATTGACCTCGAGGAAAGTAGTATCCATCATTATAATTCTCTCGGCGCCACAGAAGGGTACACTGCCAAATTCGAAAAAACTATAAGTTTTGTATTTCATATATATAGCTCTACAAAAAGTTTCAATGCAATATAATTGTTACTAATGTAATATCTGTGTAGGTGGCGTTTTTCAAAAATTTGAACTGGTCATATTACAAGATATGGAATAAAGGATTGCCTTCCATATCGGGGACAGACTTTAATAAAATTGTAGTAGAAGGACCCACCCAAAGCAGATCGTAAGATGATATTTTTTTTTTGGTTAAACATAACAATTGATTTCATGGTTGGATTTTTAAGATGAGAACAATGACAATATTGGTTTTTTCAGGTTGGATTGTGCTTTTCTCATTATGCGTTATACTGAAAGTCTGGTCTTTCAAAGATCTACAGAGTTTAGCCAAAAGTAAATGAAAGCTTATCGATTTCAGGTGGGATATAAAATAATGAGAGACAAGTTCTGGAAGATAAATCTGTAAATATTGCTTTTGTTCATACAATGCATATGTAAGTATCATGACAAACATTATATATTTGTACAATGTATGTAATCCTTTTGAAATCAATGAAACATTGCTTCTATTATGGTTTTTGCATAATATATAAGCTATAATCTGTAATTGTTGTCGATACCATCAGTAATATTTGACCTTGCTTTTGCTGTAATCATTTGAAACAATCTAATTTCAGGCCCACTCAGGGCCTGAAACAAACTGATTTAGGCCCACGCTGGGCCAGAAATAATCTCATTTCAAGCCCAGCGTGGGCCTGAAACAAACTGATTCAAGCCCACGTTGAGCCTGAAAGCCTCTGGTTCAGGCCCAACATGGGTCTGAATCAGATTGCAAAAAATTTAATAAAACCTGCTTACAAGTATGATTAAATACTTATACATCAATCTTTTATATAATTGTACATGTTCTGACAACAATTTAATAATGAAACAAGAAGGTTGCAACTCGAGAGTACCTAAATAGCTCATATTCTAGCATTGCATACCACAATTGGATTCCATGCACATCATTAGCTCATATTTTGAGAATTTGACACACAAGGAGACTTTTTTTTTATGGACCTAGGATATTTGAATTTTTCAAAACTCATTATAAGTAGTTAGAGTTTAGCTACCAGATGGTATTTTTTGTTTCCAAACGTAGTTGTAATGACAGATATTCAGAAAACAAAGGACTTCAGTACTTCAAGAATCAACAAATCAGTTGGCACAGTATCAGTTGGCACAGAACAATGAATCAACAAATCAGAAATCAGAGGGGCTCAAATGACAGATATTTAGAAAACAGAGGACTTCAGGACCTGAAATAGCAATCTTGTGGGTTCAGAAATCAGAGGACTGATCTTTTCTGCTTACATTGAATTACACAAGGCATTAATATGTATCATAATATTGAAATACTTCTTCAAGTGACAATATTAACAACAACTAGTATTTTGACAATACTATGGCTGTAAAATATATAAAATATATACATTCATTTCTCCTCCTTACAAAATATACACTTCAATCAGAATATTCCTGCAATACATATACCAATTAACTCAAGACTTTGGTGTTGGCGGCATTCTACATGTCCTTCTATTATGGCCAAGTTGTTTGCATCAGCTGCATTTTAATTTGACCTTGCCATTGTGTTTGGACTCAATCCGTGCCTTCTTTCATCTATCAGGCTGCACAAGGCTACGGGGACTGAGAACTATAATGTCGTTTACGCCCATAGGCCAAAACTGATTGCTTCTACAAGGGAAAATACGATCCATGTAAACTCACTCCAAGTTTTTGAATAAAAATAATGCTCACAATATGACAGTGTATCCATGTTCCTGTGAATGATTACGGCAATAGCATGTGAGCAAGGGAGTCCTGAAATTTGAAACCCCCTACAATGACAAAAAAAAATTTTCCCAAATCAACAATGTATGAAGTGCCCCATGTTTCTACTTCCATTTCTGATTGAGACTAAGGGTGGACCTTATAAGCTCTAGCTTTCTCTCTCCTTGAATCCATTTCTTTTGTAGCATGAGGTGTCAAAGCAACATGCCATTTGGAGACTTCCTCTCTACGGTTAAAGAACCATTGAGCTACTTTTCTTCTAGTAGTATCAATTAACCTGTTTATGGGAAGCTCAAGTGTGGACTTGAACAAAGCATTTAAGCTCTCCACACAATTCATGGTAAGCATTCTGTACCTTCTCCCAGTAAAGTGTGCATTTGCCCACCTTTTAGGGTTAATGTTCTGAAGCCACTTATGGGCATCTAGGTGTTTTTCAAGCATTGTCTGCATTATCATATCATATTGGAGTGTTGTGTTGGCTCGTGTTGCTGCCCAAAACAAACCTAAAGCAGCCCTACTTCCAGTATCAGTTACCATATTACAAGACATGTGGTGACAACAAAAAGCATGATGTGCGTTTGTGTAGACTTTTCTAACTGCTGATATAATGCCCCGATGTCTATCAGATACTATGGTGATTGTGTGATCATCGACAGCAAAGTACCTCTTTGTATGCTCCAAAAACCACTCCCATGCAAACCCACATTCAACTTCAGTTATTGCAAAGGTAACTGGGAGAACATTATCATTACCATCAATCGCCGTAGCAATCAACAATACACCCGGATATTTTCCTCTTAGGTGTGTGGCAACAATTCCGATAAGTCTACGCAAATAAGACCTGAACACCCTTCGGCAAGCACCAAAACCCCAAAAAACACCGCTGGAACTTATTGTCACCATTCCTGCATAGTGCAACATAAGTTTCAGGATCTCTAGCTCTTAACTCACGCAGATATTATGGAAGATCTCTATATGCCTCATCATAATCTCCGACAACATTTTTCAATGCTTTCTCCCTAGCTATGTATGCTTTTCTGTATGATATGGTCACTCCAAATCTAGCTTTAATATTTGATATAATCATACTTGGTTTGTATTGTTCATTATGAAGAAATTACTCTTCAACAAAAGAAGCAGCAAATGATAAAGAGCATGCATGATGATCATCACTTTCCCTAACAATTCCACATTGGTGATCCTTTACATATTTTGTAACAGTAAACTCTACTCCCCCCCTTGCTACTACTCTCCATGTACATGGTTGGTTGAACCACACTGCTTTAACTCTATTTTTTCTAGTGTCAACTGGGTTATATCTCAGATGCTTAGCCATGGCATGTTTGACAAGTACATTCTTGAATTCTTCTCTAGATGAAAATGTCTGCCCCACAAAAAATTCATGCTCATCTCTTGCCTTTACCTCTCCAATTGGCCCAGTAAGCAATCGAGAATTCAAAATATAAGGATCTTCAGCTAATGGAAACTCCTCCTCTAAGTCACTGTACTGATCTGGGGGGAATTCTTATTGCTCAATCTGCATATCATCAGCTTGGAATTCTAGTACACTTGTATTGGGTTGTAATTCATCTGCATTTCGGATTTGAATTTCTTCCTACCCACTCCAGGTTGGCTCAAAGAATTCAACAACTCTTGTAAAAGAATTCAGACCCTCATCTTCTAGATTAGTTGCTTTTTCATTTAGATCAATTGTCAAATTCCTTATAATTCTATTATCACCATACTGGGAAGATAATGGAATATTATTACTGGCTATTTCTGCTCCATTCCACATGACAGCATTATCATCTCAAGAGTATTCCATATCTCAAAGAGAATTTCGTCAACAACATTATCATCCCTGAAAAATAAATTACAATTACATTTAACAAACTTTGAAAATCATAATCAAAGGCCTGAAATATTTTGAATTCAGGTCCTGGGAGGGCCTGAAATATTTTGACTTCAGGCCCTGGGAGGGCCTGAAATATTTTGACTTCAGGCCCTACGAGGGCTTGAAATTAAAAGATTTCAGGCCCTGCCGAGGGCCTGAAATCAAAATATTTCAGGCCCTGGCAGGGCCTGAATTCCTTTGACTTCAAGCCCTCCCAGGGCCTGAATTCAAACGATTTTAGGCCCTCCTAGGGCCTTAATCTTTTGATTTCAGTCCCTCCTAGGGTTTGATATGGTAAGATATCACCCTCTAGGTCGAATTCAAGCATTAATTTATCCTAAGTTTAAAAAATTTCACAGAACCCTAATTATGTAATGCATGACACCCTTAGAGTCCTTCTCCAAACATAAAAATAGTCAAAAGAGTTTATCATGTATAAAACTAGGTCTGATACCATATCAAATATGGCAATCATACGTACATTACTATTTCTATTTGTTACCAAACTGTTGCTTGCTTTTTCTCCTTTAACACCTATCTTCCTCAGGTGCCTTGGTGATGAATCGAATTGTGCAAGGTAGAAATATATATGTACCTTCATGATTAATCGACTTGTGCAAGGTATAAATATATATATAGGCTGAAAAAAATCGACTCCATCTCCATCTGAACCACAAAATAATATTTTATTGGTAAAGTGGTTCGGAAGTCTCGAAAATGTGAATGGAGAAAGGCATCACTTGGCGGGATGGGTATAATAGGAAGTTCACTATATGGGATGTGCCCTTCGGTAAAAAAGAAAGCATGGTACGCGTTTTGGTAATTACCAAATCTTAGGTACGCCCTTTGGTAAAAAGCCATAGATAAATATGACCATTAAAAAAAGTTAATTGACTACAAGCACAACAAAAAAAAAGGCTTTAGCAATGCACGGATTCCGTCGCTAATCCATCGTTAAACACAAATAACAACAAATTAGCGACGGAAAGAACATCATCGACTGCAATACCGTCGTAGCTGAGGACCATGATGGAACATTTTATATCTGTCGCTCATACCAACGGAAAGTAAATGTCACGTCACAAATATATAGCAACGACAAATAACATGATTTGTCGCTATTTGCGACGGATACAAAACTATTCCGTCGCTCATACCGACGGAAAGTAAATGACCTATCGCAAATATATAGCGACGACAAATAACATGATCCGTCACTATTTGCGATGGATACAAAACTATTCCATCGCTAAATAACAAAAACCAAACGTCATTTACAACGATATAGCAATGGAATCAAAATGTTCCGTCGCTATATTATCGAAACTAGCGACAGAGAATTAGACTATCCGCCGCTGATTGGCCTATCCGTCACTAATACTCAGGCATTGTACCTTTATTTATAGAGATACCGACATAAAGTCAATGATCTGTCGCTGATAGCGATGAATATGGTAAATATCTGTTGATAATAGTGACGAAATAGTAAATAATTCGTCGCTAATGATGATACTTTTTCCAGCATAGCTTCCCCAATTTTTTCACTTCACATGTTTACATTCAATATAACATATAATTAATCACAAACAAAGCAAAAAAAACATATCCAAATCCATATCCAAAACAATACAACATACAATCCAACACATACAAAGCAATAAAACCTTTTAAGTGTATAAAATTTAAATAAAATGAGAGTGTTTATCCAACTCCATATCCAAAATAAACAAACACATATAAAGTTTTCTTTTGGATCAAAACCTAATATATCCAAGAACACAGTAGTTAATACATATATAAACAAAGAGTCTAGTAGAAGACAACTATAAAATTGGATCAACACAACATCATTCCAGCATAAATAAAGATAAACGATATAAATAAAAGTGAAATACAACTAGAAGACAACTAGAAATATAACTAATTATCGTAACTAATATACAAAATAAAAAATATATTTAATGATATATAAAATATGCAAATATACTATTACAACTAGCAGTACAAGAATATTTTATTTTATAGTAGATGAATAGCCAATTCACTAGGGATGAACAATAATATCCAATGAATGAAATTTTACAAAAGTTATGCATATTAACTTTGGCATATTTTCAGAAAAAGTTTCAAATATTTTACCACAAAATTGTTTTAACATATATTCCATAATAAGAACGGAATAAAAGAACAATCTGAGAGCATGATCTATAGGTCTAGTTGCCTAACATTCTATAGGAGCAAACTATCCATCAAATTTCATGATGGATTGTAGCATCATAAGCTAATGTTTTACATTAAGTTCTTACTCATCAATTGCATAGCGTAGATTGTGATGAATCATCAATCTCCCCTTTCCTTTTAAACTAGTTTCTATATAATAAATTTGGAAGATTTCTCTTTCTTCCTATTAGAGATGGTAGGAAATCTAAAAACAACAATAGATTTTATTTTCTAATCAACCCTCAAAGTTCAAATTACTCTAATATCTATTTCCACATTAAAATTTCTATAAAATATTAAAGCGGCCGCAATTTAACTAAAAACTTAAAATTTCTATAAATCTAAAAAATATTTATGATATTTAAAATATACAAATATTCATACCTTTTAACCAAACAAATGTCTGAGTTCGACTCTCAAAATGTAGGATCTGTAAATGAAATTAAAAAAATATGATACATTTAGCGATACATATAATAACAAACCAGATAGTATAATAATTTAATTTACTAAATGCGGAGAAAAAATATAACATACCACAAAAATATCTCTACTCATCAGGGGAATCCTCAAGATCCTACGTCTCCTGACACTACCAGAAAATTGGTGCTTAGCGGCGATTTTTTAGCGGCGGTTTGCTAAACCGCCACTATATTATGTGTTTCCCTGCAGTTTACATTGACCATCGCAAATTAAATTATTTGGTGGCGGTTAATTTTTTGAATCGCGGCGGTTTAATGATTCGCGGCGGTTTCAATTTTCCTTAACTACTGCTAATTGAAAAAAATAAAAAATTTGAATTAAGAGCTCAGATTAAATCCCATCCCTTAACCAAATGGACTGTCAGATCTTCTCATCTCTTAATCACATCCATGAACGGCTCAGATATAGATCCCCTTCCTCACTTAAATCCAAAGGTCAAGATCAATATCTTCCTCATCACTTAAATCAGATGGCTCAGATCAAAAGTGAACTGATCCAACGGCTAAATCTTCATCCCAATTCAACAGCTCAAATGTTAATCAAAAGAAATAGGCGGCCAAGATGTAAACCCTTACTTCTCCTCTCCTCTCCTAACCCACGCACGCAGCAACCATCTCCAGCGCCGCACACAAATCTCTCCAGCGCTCCATCTCCACATCGCTCTCCACATCTCCCAGCGCCGCCAACCGTGAGGCTCCATCTCCCAGCGCCGCCAACCGAGAGGCTCCATCTCCACATTTCTTTCCACATCGCGCTCCTCTTCTTCTCCACATCACTCTCCTCTTCTTCTCCACCTCTAGCTGACAGCCACTAACGTTGCAGTTCCCCCTCTCTCTTCTTCTCCGTAGCCAACCGAGAGGCTCCGTCTCTGTTCGAGATTCCGTCAACCGCGTTGCAGTTCCCCCTCTCTCTCTCTCGGTCAGTAACTTCCAACGGCCACTCCCAGCGGCTCTAGACCGTGGCCTCTTCATCTCCTTCGTCTAAGCGCCATTGAAATCACAACTACTTCCTTTGGTACCTCCTGTTAGAAAGGCTAACGAAGAGTGCTTTACTCAAGCCAGGTATTTGGTAAATCATGGTTAAATCAGTTGCTTCAAGTATGCAAAGTTTAGAAAATTTCACCAATTTAGATTTCAAAGAGTATTTTATTGAGTAGGTGGTTTATTGAGTATTTTAAATCAGTTGCTTTATTGAGTATTGAGTATTTCACCAATTTAGAAAATTTCAAGTATTGATTTCACCAAGTTAAATCAGTTACTTTATTGAGTATTTGATTGAATAATTTCACCAATTATTCAGAGATATAATTTACAATTTATATAAATTGTCAACCTTGTGTAGGTGGTTAGAGCACTCATACTCAGTATTTCTGTGAGATTGCTATTTTAATCTTAGTAGTTGGGCAACTTTGAGTTTATAGATAAAAAAACTCCATAATTGGTAGATTTTCTGACTTGAGTTCATGTGCTCGTGGTTTTTTATGCCTTATGTGTTGTTTGTGAAATGTCTTTCATATACTTTCAAGTTCTTATATGTCTTAGTTAGTTTCTATTTGAGCCCCCACTTTAGTGTGCTTTTAATTTAATTATCTACTATTGAATTAGATATAGACAAAACTTGGATTTTGAAGCCGCGAGATACTCCCGAATATATGGATGGATTATTGAAATTTTTGGACTTTGCATTTGCTAATGCATCATCCGATAATAGGATAAAGTGTCCTTGTTCTCGTTGTGGATTTAGACTATTTCAGACTAGAGAAGAGGTGTATGATCATTTGTTGTTAAGACCCTTTCCATCGGGTTATACAGTTTGGCTATTACATGGTGAGAGAGGTGAAGGAGAGACTTCTAGTTATAGGCATGATGCACAACATACTAAATCTTCTGAAGATCCAATGCGTGACATAATACAAGATGCTTTCACATTCCCTAGACCACATGGCAGTGAAGATTCCATAATGCATGATCCGATAAATGAAGGTGAAGGAAGAATGTCGCATGTACAGGAGGGTCTGAGTGGTAAAGCTAAAGAGTTTTATGATTTTCTTAAAGATGGGGAACAAAAATTATATGAAGGATGCTCAAAATACTCAAAGCTATCTTTTTTACTAAAGTTGTATCACATCAAGTAGCATTTGTGGGATGGGTGACAAGGCCTTGTCATTGATAATAGAGCTATTGCATGATGCCTTTGAGCATGCAAAGATCCTAAAATCATTATACGAGGCCAAAAAGACTATAAAAAAACTTGGCCTTAATTATAAGAAGATAGATGCATGTCCAAATGATTGCATGCTATATTGGGGACCTGATAAAAGTTTGAATGACTGCAAGCGATGTGGCACATCTAGGTGGAAAAATTCTTCTATTGGACATCAACTTGATATTACTAAAAAGAAAAAACAACAACCAGCAAAGTTTCTTCGTTATTTTCCTCTAATTCGTCGGTTGCAAAGATTGTTCATGTGTAGTAAGACCTCTGATGATATGAAATGGCATGCTGTGGACAGTAATAAGGATGGCTTCTTGAGGCATCCGAGAGATGCTAAGGCATGGAAAAGATTTGACTCTAAATTTGTTGAATTTGCTTTGGATGCACGTAATGTTCGCCTAGCCTTAGCTAGTGATGGGTTTAATCCTTTTGGAAATATGAGCACTAATTATAGCATTTGGCCTGTGATTCTCGTTCCATACAATACCCCTCCTTGGGCATGCATGCAACAAACTAACTTCATTCTCTCGATGATCATTCCAGGTAAGAAAATGTCAGGGAATGACATAGACATTTACTTGCAACCTTTAGTTGATGAGTTGAAAGTGTTGTGGGATGGTGTTGAAACATTTGATGCTTCATCGAATGAAAGCTTTAAAATGCGTGCAGCATTAATGTGGACAATTAGTGATTTTCCTGGTTTGGGGGCATTGTCTGGGTGGAGCACATATGGTAAGCTAGCTTGTCCTACATGCAATATTGATACTGAACCTTGCCGACTTCATCATAGTAGAAAATGGTGTTTTATAGGTCATCGTCGTTTCCTACATGCTAGCCACAAATTTAGATTGGATAAGGTTCGATTTGATGGTAAAATTGATAAAAGAAATCCACCTATTAAATTATCTGGCTCAGCTATTTTGAGTCAGGTTGAGAATATTCAAGTTTCATTTGGAAAGACACCGGAGGTGAAAGGGAAAAGAGGACGTGGGCAGCGAAATGCCAATGAAGATGAATCACATTGGAGAAAAAAGAGTATATTCTTTGAACTTCCATATTGGGAGTTTAATGCATTGCGTCATAATCTTGATGTAATGCACATTGAGAAAAATGTGTGTGATAATATTCTGTACACTTTGCTCAATGAAAGTGGAAAGACAAAAGATCATCTTAATGCCCGAAAAGACCTACAATCTATGGGCATAAGATCTGGACTTTGGCCAAATGAGAATGGGAAATATCCTTCTGCTATTTTTACTATGTCAAATAAACAAAAGGATATATTTCTTAAGACCTTGAAGAATGTGGTTGTTCCAGATGGTTACTCAAGTAACATTTCAAGGTGTGTTGATTTGAAACAGGGTAAGTTGTTTGGGTTGAAAAGTCATGATTGTCATATTCTAATGGAACAACTGTTACCAATTGCTTTGAGGAATGCAATGTCAGGGGTAGTGTTTGCGGTTTTAGCCGATATTTGTTCGTTCTTTCGACAAATATGTATAAAGGTGTTGAACCCCATTGATCTTGTTACGCTTCAAGATCAAATTGTTCACACTCTTTGTCATTTGGAGATGATTTTTCCTCCAATCATTTTTCACAGTCATGGTTCACTTAATTGTTCATCTAGTTGATGAAGTAAAAGAGGGAAGCCCAGTGCATTATCGATGGATGTATCCAATAGAAAGCTAAACTTAACATGGCAAATTTCTCTTGTTCACTTTCTTTAAATAAGTAGTACATTATTTTAGCTGAATACATAAACTTTTTAATGTGAAGGTACTTAGGTCGTTTGAAGTCTTATGTGCGTAATAAGGCACAACCAGAAGGCTCTATTGTTCAAGGTTACTTGGCTGAAGAAATTCTTACCTTTTGTTCAAGATATTTGGATGACACAGAGTCAAGAATCAATCGACCAAGGCGTGTTGATGATCAACCTGATGGTCTTGAACACCATGAAAGCGATACTATGTTCCCAAAAGTTGGCAGATCAGTTAGGGGTTTCTCATATTTTATATTAACACCAATAGAGAAGTTGCAAGCACATCATCACATGTTGGTCAACTGTGTAGCAGTAGACCCTTTTCTTGAGTAAGTAATACATAAAGTTTTACACAAACCTTGTTGCAATTCAATTGTCTTAGTATTTTACATTAGTTTATTCTTACTTATAGGGAATTTAGGACAATAACAAAGAGGATGTTTAGGCATCGGACACTGTTGCAATCAGAGATAGATAAAGTTGTACACAAGAAATTTCCTAGCTGGTTTCAGAAGCACGTGAGTTGAAGTTATGCTATATTTTTTTATTTAATTTTAGAGGTTTAACTAATAGTTAAAACTATGTGTGATAATTCTTGATGCCAGATCTCCAATGAAGGTGCTAGACATCCAGATGAATTAAGGTGGCTTGCAATTGGACCACTTGATCAAGCCAAACGATTAAGGTGGCAAGCACATCGTCACGTGTTGGTCATCTACTCATGGGGTATCTAGTTCTATTCCATCCCACCATTTACATGATCAAGAGGCTAATCCAGAGGATGATCTAGAGGATGAAGATGTTGGTTCGTTTGACGAATGTGGTGACACTACTTCTAGTGGTAGTAGGAAGAAAAGTTATTGGGTTGTTAATGTTATTGGTAACAAATTTCTTTCCTCATTTTTTTTCAAATTTAATTATAATCAATTTTGAAATATTTTATCCTTGAATTTGTAAAATTGTTAGGTATATTGTTTTTTCATATTTAGTTTGTAATGTTAGGAAGTGATAGATTTATTTGTTTTCAAACTTTAACTTCTACTATGATCAATTTTGCTATTTTATCCTTGAATATGTAAAATTATTAGTTATATTATTTTTTTCATATTTATTTTGTAATGTTAGCAAGTAACAGATTTATTTTGTAATGTTAGGAAGTAACTTTAACTTCTTGCACCATGTTTTTTCATATTTTTTGTATTTATTTTATAATGTTAAGAAGTAACAGATTTTATTTGTTTTAGATGAGTTAGATGGCATAACTAAAGAGGCACGATATATGGTGCAAGATGTTTGGTAAAACCTAAGACGGATCTTGATCTAACCTACAATGTTAAATCACGTAGCTGGTCAATCTCTTAGTATTTAAGCATACCTTAAGAGTCCTCAATCTGGGAATGTGATACTAAGAGGCAGAGCTTTATCGCTCTCACTTCCTTTTTATCCTCCTCACTTCCTACTCTCTTGAAGAGTTATTTAGTAAGGGCATCTTATTGGGCACATAGAAGCCAACTTTTATTCAGTTAAACTTTTGTATTGCGTACTTGCTCATTGTTGTGTTTTAGCTATGAAAGAGCACCTCAATTTCATGTTGTGCCTTATTATGTAATGGAATCGGAATATAATCATTATATAAGCTATGGAATATGATTTTGGTCATTTCCACTTGATTGAGGTACAGAAATATAGTGATATAGGTGAACTATTGATGTTGTAATTTTGTAATATTGTAGGCTAGTTCCATTTTGGAAGCCTTTCATATGTTTTTCCAATGTAATTATTTGTTACTTCCTTCACGTACCAACTGCCACTTCATGACGCATGGAAATGTAAATAAGCATTACATGCTCGTTGTAATACTTTTCTATTCCAATATGTTCCTTGATTGCAACAAGAATGGTAGTCGTCTGCTCACAAATCATCACTGGGTTCGCTAGAAGTTTGAACAGCTATGATTCTATAGATTGACAGACTATAAGGAACATCTTAGGTTCTTCTGTAGGTCTTTGACTAGCTGAAAAGTAGAATTCCGCATGTATATTATGAATACACTTGTGCAACTTGCAACATTCTGCATGTAGAATTCCGCATGTATATTAGTCGTCCGCTCACCGCCGCAGATACCAGAATGTATATACCCTTGCAACATTTTGATACATTATTGTTTCTATGGTTTTGCTCTGGTTTTTATGCATTATTGTTTCTAAAATGATTAATTTTGAAGAGATATAACTTGGTTTTCATTATTCATTTAGGTCAAATTTTTACTGATGTGGTTGGAAGCCAATACTATGCTACTCCTCAAGTACTTTGCAAACATTACAGACTAGAGGATGAAGTTTGAACTGCTGCTGCTATGTTATATATTTTTGTTGAGTGGTGTACCTCCATTTTGGTTTAGATTTCACTTCAGACATTTTTTGTTGTAATTATTTTGTTTTTTTTTAGCATTTACTTTTGTAGACATTTGAATGTATTTAACTACTAGTCAATATTAATTATGTTATTATATTTGATATACACATTAATTATTTGTCTAAAAGTTTAAGAATAGCTATGAAAATTTTCCTTTAATATTACACAAGTGTTTGACTTATTTGTGCTTCAAATAAAATATTGAAAAGAAAAACCAAAAAAAATATTTTTGGTTGAATTTGCCATTTGCGGCGGTTTAAAAATCGCCAGTAAATTTATTTGCGGTGGTGTTGCAGCAGTTTCAAAACTGTCAGTAATGTGATTTGTGTCGGTTTGAAAATTGCTGGTAAATTATTTAACGGCGGCTTTGGAACCGCTGTTAATTGGTTTTTTGTGGAGGTTCAAACCGTCACTAAATCAGGTAATTTGGAAACGCCCATTAATTTTACGGCGGTTTTAATATTGTAAAAACTGCCGCAAAAAATTCATCAGCCTAAATCGTTTGAAGGTTTTATCAGCGGTTAAAACCGCCGCTATAGAACCGTCACAAAGTAACCGCTAAGAGAACCGCCAAAAAACTTATTATGGCGGCGGTTATTCCGGCGGTTCAATCAAATCGCCGCTAAATGGTTTAAGGATGTCGTTATCTGCGACGGTTTTGTAAACCGCCGGTAAAACATTTACCGTCGTTGCCAAACCGCCATAAAGCTCAGCAAAAACCGCCGCAAAGTATCTTTTTTTTTGTAGTGTGAGACTCCAAACGATAAGGGGCAGGCATCTGTGACATTGGCGATAGTGCTACTGCAAAAGTTTGCATGTGACGTACTAATGGCTCAGTGTGTGTCTAGAGGGCATGCAGTTCCCTCAGCTCTGCATCCCTCGATGTGTCTCTCTCGGCCCACGTCGTCTTCATTTTCGTGAGTCGAGTCCGTAGAGCATCATTCTCCTCCCGCAATTGACGTACCTCACTAGAGGAGGAGGTGGAGGAACTTAGACGTCCCCTAACCTCTCAAGCTCTTATCTGATCATATGTAAATTTTTCCTGAGTGTCCAGGCCGTATAGGGCTGTCTTCCTACTTCCACCGACAACATCATAGTAAATATCATTCACCTAGTCGGTGGAAAGAGACTGTGAACCCTCCCCCTCTGTAGCAGGCTGAGACGCCTGTGCAACTGTAGTGGTCATGTGGTCATTGCTTCCTGTGGAAAAAGAATTAAATTAATCTCTATAGAATGTCAAAATAAATATACTAAAGTTAATATACTTACATTGATTGCTAAGAAGCGTCAATTGACAAATGACTCATCTTTCTCCTTATGGGTTTTATTGAATACCTCTCAACTAGTGGGAGGTCTCTGCAACTCAGCAACCTGTATACAAAAAAAATAGTGTTTAAAATTATCCAAAAAATAAAATGAAAGATTATTATAACTTAAATAAAAACTTACCAAGTCAGTGGTATGCTGGACAATGGAATGAGATCCAGCAGTATGTTTTGTGCATCCGGTGCTTGGGCCAACAAGCTTCGAGTTACGATTGCCTCAAGCAATCGCAACATTATATTTCCAATGTTGGGCATCCTAAACGGCTCTTCATGCGACCAGTGTTCTAAAAACCGGACCGGACCGGCCGGTTGGACCGGTTGAACCGGGAACAGGCCAGATTTTCGATCCGAGTTGACTCTAAAAATCAGCTACTCAAGAACCGGATACAAACCGTTTTGAACCGGCCGGGAACCGGTGAACCGGGCAAATCGAAAAAACCGATCAAACTGATTTGGTTTATTTTATTTTCATTTTTTGATTTTTTTTCCCTTTTGCAGTTTTGTTTTCTTACTGAAAAATAAAAATTGAAAAATAAAATGTCAAAAACCTAGTTTGCTTTCACCCAAAGTCCCAAACGAACAAACCTGTTGTTTGCTTGCAAGAGAGCCACCACCGCTAGCCTCTCGCCGCATCGCCCCGCCTCCAATAGCCTTGCCGCGTTGCCCCGCCTCCACCAGCCTCGTCGCGTCGCCCTGCCTCAGCTAGCCTCGTCCCACTGCCAGCCTCGTTGCGTCATCGTGCTGGCATATGAAGGCAGCAGTATATGACATATTTGAAAAAGTGATTTTGCATATGCTTTACTAGTGTCCTCTGTTTAAGTGTTTATTGGTGAACAAATGCTATCGTGATATAATTTTAACTTCTAATAAAATTCTTCAATTTGTATCCATATTTCTTGAACCCAATGGTTTTAAACTTGAATTTTTCTTTGAAACTAACCATTTTTTCAAGAATACCGTGTTGAGTTGCTAACAAAAACATATCACATGCTCGACCTAGTTGATCCAATCTTGAAGAAAGTAATTGGATAAGTAGTTAGTTTCATATATTTATATAAATACTTGCTTTATTATATACCGGTTATATCCCGGTTGGACCCCCGATTAAACCAGTTGAACCTCTAAACCTCTGAACCCTTGCCTCGATCGGTTCAATGTCCGGTCCGATTTTCGGAACCTTGCATGCGACCCAAACTGTCTCAAGGACCTCAGAAGGCCTAATTTCCTTCTTTCTCCACTTGTATAGCATGTCCCTGTACAGTTTGGAGCAATAGTCGTGTCAGGTTTTCTTAAATTCCTCCTCTTGGCCCTCCGCCCAAATATATCTCTTCTACAATATATATATATATATATATATATATATATATATATATATATATATATATATATATATATATATATATATATATATATATATATATATATATATATTATATATATATATATATATATATATATATATATATATATATATTGAGTATCATGCTAGTTTTTATATTAAATAGAATTTATATCCAAACTACTTACCAAAAATTCATCATAGTAAAAATTCTTCATATGCTGCTCTACATGGCCTTATATATTAGCAGTTGAGGACCATCGTTCTTTGAATTTCTTTGTCACATAAAATGAGACCTGTTGACCGTATGGGAGAAAGCTGTAATAAAAAGATCATACATTAGCAAAAGAAGTACTAAAATACATTAAAAAAATACATATTTACTTACCAGTCACCAACTACTCTCAGAGAAATTTGGTCATCACGTGGTCTCTGTGCTGACTACATAACTATATAAATCCCAAATCATAATATTAGATATACACATTTGTATTATTTAATCCAAATTCATAATTATAACAACGACTATGAAATACAAACAACTTGTAATATGCAATATTTAATCACCTGATCTTATTCTGAAGGAACTAAATCAACATGTAAGTTTTCATCGCTTGACTCCGTTGATACATCAACCTCCTCACTGCTAAATATCTCTCCACCATCTATTTCCTCATAATTGACATTAGCATCTATAAATAATTGTGATGCAGATTGTATTTCTAAATTAATTGAGTTTATTATGACTTCTTTATTTTGATAAGCATCTAGGTTTTGAATAGTTATCGTATTTGCATTTCAATTCTTGACCTAGGCTTAATTTGGCATATAGCTAGCCATTCATTTAGTCGTCTTCTCTTAGTTGGGTTCTGAAGATAAAATACTTGACTTGCTTGTACTGCCAAGATGAAAGATTCAAACTTGTTGAATCTTTTGGTTGAATTAACCTCAACTAAATTGTATAACCGATGTATTCTGGTACATTCATTTGGTCGTCTTCTCTTAGTTAGGTTCTGAAGATAAAATACTTGACTTGCTTGTACCGCCAAGATGAAAGATTCAAACTTGTTGAATCTTTTGGTTGAATTAACCTCAACTAAATTGTATAACCGATGTATTCTGGTACTCGTCCTTAGAGTTGGATCATACCAAAAACATCTAAATAATGCACATCTTTTGTAAGGTAACGTTGGGTATTCAACCTCGATAATTTCCTCAAGTCCACCATAATAGTCAAATTGAGTATCATTATTGTTTATTGATCCTTTGACACAAATACCAAAATTATACGTTAGCCTTTTTGAATTACGTTGGCCCACGTGAAATCTGTATCCATTTACATAATAATCGGAGAAGACGGTCACAGTACATAGAGGTCCAAATGCGAGATTTTTTATTCGTTCTTCTTTCGCATTTGAAATTCTATGATCATTCACCTATAATAGTGGTTGTTGATAAAATTAGATGAATATTTAATAAAGAATTGCAATAATAAAAATTTATTTTAACTCACATATATTTGAAATCAAAATGTAAATTCATCCTCTAACTTCTGATCTACCTCATATTGATGGATTTTAGATGTACAACTATTGTTAATAAAACCTAGCATATAAGGCAATTTAAGATCATATTAGATTTTTATTCAAATTATCATAAAGTTATTTAATCCAAATAAATATATAAACTTGAACTATTATCTTAGATATGGTTTAACCTCTTCACAGTTCTGGAGTATATATGTCCTAGTAGTATGATATTCTTGGCCTTTTAATCATCTAGATATAGTTGCACTCATTGCTTTACCAAGATACTTAAAAATAGAAAGCATGTCTAGATCAAATGTTTAACTGTCATCTTGATTTCGTGGACACTTTCGATTCTGGTTTTCGCATTATCAGCAAAGTAATAAGAGCAAAACGAAGTTGCTTCTTAAACCAAATATGTATTACATATTGATCCCTTAACTCTTGTCTTGTTACACACATTATTCTTTAATTTCCTAAGAAACCTTTCAAAAGGGTACATCCACCTGTATTGTATAGAACTACCTATTTATGCCTCACTAGGTAAATGAATAGGTAGATGTTCCATTGAATAAAAAAACTTTGGTGAAAATATTCGCTTAAGCTTACATATTATCAATGGAATCTCTGTCTGAAGGCGAAACATTTCTTATACCATAACAACTCTGGAAGTCAATTTTCTGAAATAAAGACTTAATTCTGTAAGTACTTGCCAAACATTATTAGGAAATAATTTTTGGAAAGCTATTGGAATTAATCTTTGTATGAACACATGACAATCATGACTCTTCATTTCAACCATTTTTAATCTATTTGTATCCACGCAACGAAACATATTCGAGGTATATCCATCTGGAAATTTGATTGCTTTTAACCAAGAACACATTGTTTGCTTACTTTTTTTATCCAATGTATAACATGCCTTGGCATTTTTACTAGTTATTTCATTCTGATGCAACTCAGACTTGCTTACTAATTGTTTCAATTCTTCGTGTGATTTTATTGCATCTTTAGTTTTTCCATGAACATTCAACACAGTATTGATGATGTTATCAAAGAAAATTTTCTCAATATGCATCACATTTAAACTATACTGAATGAGTAAATATTCCAATATGGAAGCTCCAAAAAAATACTTCTTTTCCTCTAACCATATTTGTTGACTCTAATAATGTACTTGTTAATATCATCAGACCATCCTGATATACTGGTAGAAATATATAACTAGCAATTTCATTAAATATTTCTTCACCTGACATCAAAACTGGAGGTAGTTTCCTAACCACTTCATTCCTTTTGAAAATTTTCTTATTTCTTCTGAACGGGTTATCAACAAATAAAATTTTTTGATGATTATCAAATCAAGAAATCTTTCCACTGCAAGGCAAAGAAAATACATCAGACTGACTCATACAATATGGGCACACTAACTTTTTAGTCGTGTTCCATCCTGATAACATTGAGTATGCGAGAAAATCGCTAATGGTCCATAATAATGCTACATGCATTGTAAAGTTTGATTTACTTGCGATGTCGTATATCTGTGAGCTTACATTCCACAAATGGTTTAGCTCAGCAATCAAAAGTTGCAAAAATATATTTATTTGCCCTTTTGGATTATGAGGACCTCGAAGTAGCACGGTAAAAAATATAAATTCGCCATTCATGCACATCCATGGCGGTAAGTTATATGGTGTTAAAATAACTGGTTATGATGAATATTATTATGCATAACTTCCAAATGGTTGAAATCTATTTGCAGAAAGTCCAAGTCTCACATTACATGGTTCCATTATAAAGGAAGAAAATATTGTATATAGATGTTTCCATGCAAGGGAATCACAAGGATGACATATTAGGTTTCCTTCATGTACATGATTTTGATGTCAAATCATATAACTTACTGTTGCTGCAGATGCGTGCAAGCGTTGGAGCTTAGCAGTCAAAGGAAATCAATACATTACTTTGCAGGGAATATTTTTCTTCTTCTTCCTAACCATACGACTACTATGCTTGTAACGAGGATGATTACCCATTTTACATTCCATCAGCTCACTATCTTCATTTCAATAGATTATGCAATTATTGATACAATAATATATCTTCTCGATTGGCAAATCCAAGTCTCTAATTAATTTTTTGGTATTGTAGAAACTATCAATCATGCAGTTATCTACTGGAAGCAACTCTGACATCAATTGGCATATGTCATCATAACATCGTTCGGAGAAATAATGTTCGACCTTCATATTCAATAATCTTGCAGTAACAGACAATTGACAATGACAAGAAGGAATACATTCTCATACTTATCTTTCACTAGCCTTCAGCATGTCATACATTTCCTAAACTTCAGGCGTAAATGTTTCATCTACATTTAATTGATCAAATACATTAATTGTATTGTAAACCATTGATTATATTGCATCAGCAAACCTATATAATGTTTTTGGACCAATTGGGTTGGATGATGAAGTGGCGGAAGGTTCAACGGGTATAAATACATACGACTTTCTATGATAATACCAGTTATAATAATTTAAAACAAATCCATATCTACAGATATGTGTTTTCACTATATCCTCATCATGGAAAGTTGTATTTCTACATCTACGTTGATTATATAGACACTTTACTCGGCGTCATTCAAACACTCGGAATGAGACTTTGCAAAGTTTACAAAATCTTCAACCCCAGTAAAAAAATTCTTCACCGGTAAATCCATTATCTAACCTATTATACATTCATATCTTGTTCATATATATTGTATCGTAATAACAATAAAATAATCAATATGGATACTCATGCAAATATGTTTATACCACTTTAATAATTGAACATAACTAATCAATATCCTACTTTAACAAATAATAAACTAGCTAAACTGAATTGTAAATTTGATTAGGATCCTCCTTAATTGCAATGTTCATCAATTATCCTTAACTAATAGCTAGTTTTCGATTAATCTAAATTATCCAAATTAGTTTTCGATTCATTAAACCAACACTTAGTCACAAAACATAACTCAAAAAATGTATGTACAGATTGTAACCTATAAAAAATGTTGCTTATGTAACCATATGATCAACCTTAATTTATTACATAGCACGTGGCCGCGAACGACAACGTCCCGTCGGCAAGATCAAACAACACGTGGCCACGCCCGACCGCAGGTGGCCGCGCACGTGGAGGGGACACCAATATCAAAAAAAAAAACCTGTCATACTTGCGTACTTGTGACTGGAGGAGGAGATCGCCGGAAAAGGAGACATCGGACGAGGAAATCGACGGAGGAGGACCAGCACGCGGGTAAGAGGAAAATGGCCCGGGCGAAAATAAATCCTAAAAATAGTGACGGACAAGTCATTGACTTGTTCGTCACTGTTGTTCGGACTTTGGCAGGGGAACCTTAATATAACGACGAACTTTGTTAAAGTCTGTCGTTAAAGGTAGATTTTTTTTGTTGGGAAGAAGAAGGGTAATAAAATCCATAGAAATTTCTGATCAACCGTTGACAATCATGTGAGCAAGCAGTACACAATGCACTCTTCATTCATTAATGATATAAAGTATAAACATACACAATTAGCAACAGGATATCACAAGAACTGGTTTCTGATCTTTCAGGAAACGCATTTCATTTAATGTTCTCAAATTACCAAAAAAACAATCAAAAACATGGTTACTGATAGATATCCCATATAACTAATTGTTGCTGAGAACAATTTACAACTACAGAATTTTGATCGCGCATAGTGTGGATAGCAAAGTTTAGGAACCTTGACTGGCTGATATCAAGTTTGTTTTGCTTCAAGCCAGAGAAGTTGCTGTGACGAAAACCTTGTTCATGCTGCTTCTCTAGTTGCTATTAGCCATGGGATATCTCTCTAAATATTCGATCACTTTAAACATGTCTAGTCGCTTGAATTTGCGATGCCTACCATTTTAAGCATGTTTCGATCTTCCTTGAATCTCTCAAGAACTGTACCTTTCAAAGCCTCTGGTTTTCCGTTCTGTGGCCCTTTTGCAATCACACCCCAGCATTCAATAACTTCTGGATGTATCTTGCTCGTCTTTGATAGACAAGGACTGTTAAAAGTTGTGCACGGAAAGGTGTGGCCTTGATCGAAATTTGCCGNAATACACATGCGCTTTTATAAATGAATAGCTAATGAAATCCTGAAACAGCAGAACATAATTTAGTCAAAGATGAGAACATAAGATAATTTTTAAACTAAAAGTGAGTTTGATGAATCCTTGGGATGACTACTATATTCAAAAGGAAGAGTTACACCAATGTGAAATCTTTATGAGAATTTCATTCATAGAACTTACCCATTGCAAATTGTTGTTTACTCCCGTAGGACGAAAATAGAAGCTTTGGATACAATTGGTAGAGAAAGCACTTCATATCACATAAAAATCACTTTGTCGTTCCCATGGTTGAGAGGTATATCCCCATACACAAACTTCATTATCTTTGATAATTAAAACAGTTGGTCCATCTCCATTTCTGCAGATTCACAGGACATAATCAATTAACTAGATAATCAGGTATTAACTATTTTTTAATGAGAAGAAAAACAAAGTGAAGAATGATCAAAGGTATGCTGAGAAAGTAAAATATAATAATAGATTTGATAATTCAAATTAACCATCCATTAAAAATCATAGAACATGTAACATAATATTACAAAATAATCTTGTAATACCAACCATGGAATTATTGGTCCAACAGACACATTTAGGCAAACTTGCAACGGAAGAGACACTCACGATAAATTGCCCAGAAGGTTGAGAAACTAAGCCCATTAATTCCACTGTGATACAAAGCTTCCAATCTTCTACCTCATCCTGTGAAAGAGCTCCTCCAATATGCCAAGCATATTCTTCCTCAAAATTAGCATCTCAGCAGGTATATCTTCTGGATGGTGTAGACTTGGAACTTGATAGCCTGGTCTTCCTGCAGAAAACAAACAAATTTAGAATGCCAGCAAAAAAATGTAAACTAGAAGAAACAGTTTAATAGCTTTCATAGACTTTCAATATAGGAAACATATAAAATAACTCAGTATTATTAAGAATCCCTAGACAGAATGAGGGCCGCTTCAAATACATTGAAGTCACAAGACAGAGTAAACCTGAATCTGGTGGCATCAACAAACTTCCAAGGAACTTCCTTGCCGATGGGACAAGGCTACACCAACTTCTAAAATCTGCTAACGGCATACTTTCTTCAGCAGATCCTTCAACTTTCTCAGAGAATTGTGCTGCATTAACAAACACTTTGAGAACATCCTGATGGGAGGTCAATCCAGTACCATCACTTTTGGGATAAAATAGGCACTCATTTATTGAGTTTATTACAGCTTCAATATCGGATCTGGAAAGTGAATTTAGTTCAAGGCATTCAATACATTCAGCTAAAACAAACTAGTCCCAAAATTGTGGCATGGACAAAAGAGCTCAACTATAGAAATTAATGAACTTAATTGACATCAGAATCTCATGGACATAAAAATCCACAGGAAGAAATCAATTAGCAAAGAGTAACACGCTTATCCTTTTCTTGACAATGAAATCAACCTCTTTTTCTTCACTATACTGAAGCTGTTTAGCAATAAAAGAACACATACACGATAAACTAACGAGCAGTATACAACTATACCATCCTAACTTTGTCATTCCAGGATGCTTAAGTAAAAGTGTAGGCAACTGTCCAACTTATTACATCATGGTGATGCACTTGTTGGCAATTCCATGTTCATTCAAGGAAAAACGTTGTTTTTACCATAATCTTAAGCAATTGTATATAAGATGGTTACAGATAGTTTGTTTCCCAACTAATACAAAGAAGGATACCTTTTATCAACACAGCCTGATTAATTCTCTGACAACTTCTCACTGGACACTAACATAACAGATACAAACAGAAAACATGTTCAAGGATTCTACAAAATGGTATATCTAATGTTCTTTCTTACCTCATCATTTTTGTTTTAAATGTAAATTAGACAATTATGTCCCTGATAGATGATAGTTCGAAGTTGCAGCCGAAGAAGCTTTATTTCATGATACTTAAAGATCATCAAAATTTGTCAAACTTGAATCATTCTTTGGTTGACTTTATCAAAAATACAAAAGATATATCAACACAGCAACATCCTACATTAAGAGAACTATTTCCAGTCATCTTAACAGCTGAGCTAGATAGCAAATAGGAACAACCAGTTAGGTTGACACGATTAGACTACCCAAGTAATAACAGCTCTAGTGGCCAATTGGTAGCCAAGGAACTCATCTGCATATAGTGGTAGAAGTTTGTCCTATCACACAAGTTTAGTTCAATAGAAAATTTACTGGTACAACATGGCCGCAATCTGTTCAAACAATTACAGACCAAATGCAGTTATTTACAGAGTTATGTTCCAAGGTTTTTTTTCCCTTCTCATATAGTACCTAGATGATAGCCGATCCCACCTAGTAGGATAAGGCTTGGTTGTTGTTACATAGTACCTAGTGAGAAAAGTGCAGGTTCATTGAAGTCATTTTCAAACTCAATCACACAAGTAAAAACTAGATTTTTGTACCTTCCCAAAATACCATCCCCTGTAACATCGCATAGCTGGTAGATAAACTCCTCAATTTCATCTCGAGCACCTTTCTCATATATTGCCTGGTATAGGAATGGAAAGGAAACATGATAGATCATAAACTTGAACAACAAGCTGTAGAAAATACTAGCTTCAAACAAACTCAAAGAAAGACACTGTTTTCAATCTTCATGTCAACATGATGATCAAAAAGAAGTTCAAAAAGGCATGTTAAATGGAGAAAATGAGTGGTTGCTATCTTGATAAATCATCAGAGCATGAAACATTAGTAAAGAAATTGGGAGCTACCAATGTAGAATTATGCCTTGCAATGCTGAAGTCAAATTACCCCATAGTTCTAGTTTATTATAATAGATTAAGGCCCAACTATTTGAATCAGCCACTTAAAGTTTTTCATACTAAACTTTCGTCCATTAAATTATATGTAAAGATTATAATGCTACTCGGTTCTCTTCCATTGTTCTATAAGAAAAATATTTATTACACATATTTTAATGGAATCAAAACAGTAAAAATTTAACCCCAAGTAGGAAAGGTAAACTATTGAACAAAGCAAATTGTGAAGGTAACTCAGAGACGGATAAGACTTTTGGATTTTGATTTCGGAAAAAAAAACTTCAGGAAACAATATTGGCTGGTAGTGTCCTGCATAAAAAGGAGCTAACTTTCGTAACGGCGAGATCCTCGAAAAGGAGCATGCCATCGTTCCGCTTCCGTGTCGCAAGCTCAAACAACCTGGTGCCCAGCAGACCAGGAACTCCGAAATACGCCTGCGAGTAAATCGAAACAATCCAAGTGAAAAAAAAAACAAAAAACAAAGAGAAGGAAAGATCTAATTTTGGTTTTAGGGTTCGAAGGAAGAGGGAAGCGCGACCTGGAAGACGGATTGAGAGACGAACTTGGCGTTGCTCCCGGATTGGGCGGCCAGAGACACGAATAGCGACTTCAGATCCTCTAGCTCCTGGGTGGAGAAAGCTCTGTGGGTACGCGACGAGAGCAAAGAATCAAGAAGATGGCGGGGAGAAGAGAAAGTAATAAAAGATAAGAGAAGAGGAGGCGGCAGCTGTTCACCGGCTTGCCGTATCGAAGAGTGGATCGGCCGGCGGCGACTGCGCGTTGCCCATTTGATCCGCCTTCTTCTTCTTCCTCAGGCAATTGGCTATTGTTCGACGCGTATCGAGCGGTTCGGTTGGGAAAATGGAACCCACATCGGTTTTTTATTTAAATTAATCCTCTTGACACATCACTCAAATTGAATTATTAAATTATTTAAAAAATAAAATGAAAAATATTTAAAATAATAATTATCAGAAAATGTTTTCTTAAATTATTATTTTTACCCCTTGTTCATGAAAGAATCGTCGTCGACAGTCAATCACCAGAGTTTAACTCACGCAGACGCTGATGCTAGAGGAAGAAATTACACCCTGCGAGATTAACACGAGCGTTAGGGGAACACGCTGGAGGTTGTCTGGCATAGCCCATTCCGATGCTCAAGTCAGTACCTCGATCCAGGAGATGAAGAGAAGGCAGAAAAAGAGATGCGTGAAGTAGAGAGAGCGTAACCCCATTTACCAGAGCGGTTGGAGTATCTTTTATACCTGCGGCGGCTGTCTCACGAGTCTCCACGATCTTAGCCGCGTCTCCCCAATTGTCGATTACAGGATACCCTGTGCAACGATTCACACTGTCATTAAGTTTGACCCATTGCGACAATTATGGGTCATGATGACTCTGTGATAATGGGTGATGGTTATCCGCAGATCCAAAAAAAGGGCGACTGTTGCTTGAGGTCAAGTGCTTCTTGGGCTCCGCTACCCCGAGGTGATTGTTGGAGCAATCTAGGTACCTTGGGTTTTGATGTTTGGGCAAAGATTTAAATTAGGTTTATTGTTGTATTTGATATGCATTGTGAGCATGCAGGAAAAAGGTACAATGAGGGAAGTCCAAGTGACATCTTGGCAAAGGAGAAAAGTCCAAGTGACATCTTAGCAAAGGAAGACCCGACAATAAGGACCGAGGCCGAAGGAAGCTCCAGAAAGCAAGGCGTGAAGGATGGGGAGGCATCCGAGGGACGAAGGCTGATGGAGGAGGCTAGACGACTAAGTTTAGGTCGGTCGGGTGAGGACGAGTGCTGACTGATTATACTCGGGGTTGAAATCCTAGGTTTAGGGTTTGATCAGTCGACTGATGCTTAGATCAGTCGACTGGTAAGGGTCACAGAAAGATCAGTCGACTACTGCATGTAGCAGTCGACTAGTGTCGGCTGGAATTCGAACGTTGAGCTGTAACGTTCGAATCCAAAGTGGACCAGTCGACTGGTGTTGGCACCAGTCGACTGGTAACGACTGTTTCAGCTGTGAGCTCTATTTAAGAGAGCTCGGTTTGGCTGAGTAAAGGTTGACAAAATAAGCTTGGGTAAAACTTATTAGTAGTCTCCAAGTACTCAGGTATGGTCTAGAGGTTGTGGTGAGGTTTCTCCACCCACAAGGAGTGACACGAGCTAGTCGGAGGTCTTCCGGGGAATCATCCACCGACGGATAAAGATCGTCCACCTTACGGACAGCCGTGGAGTAGGAGTATCATCTCCGAACCACGTAAAGGCTTGGTGTTAGCATTGTTTAGTTTGTAGTTTAAGTTTCCGCTTGCGCTTGCTAACACGTGTAGGAAGAAATCGGCGAATCAAGTGGACGATCGTCTATTCACCCCCTCTAGCCGAACTCACCGGTCACAACAAGTGGTATCAGAGCCAGAGTCGCTCTTGTTGGAATAACCACCAAAAGATTAAAGGTGCTAGAGGAAAATGAATTCGAAAATTCCACTTGGATGGGATACTCGGATCCCACCTCCATATGATCGAGATGACTTCGATTATTGGAGGAAGTGCTTGGAGACGTGGTTCCAAATGAATTATGATCATTGGATCACATTGGAGGTTCCATTTGAAGCTCCAACGGATAAGAAGGGAAAATGCCTCCGACCTCGGTATTGGACCAAGGATCAAAAGGAGGAAGCGGAGGCAGATAAGGAGGTAACTAAAATTGTGTTAAATTTATTACCTCCATATATTGTGTCACATGTAGGAGAATACAAGAATGCATATGAGCTATGGAGAAAGGTGATTGCTCTACATGAAAATTCGACACATGGACAAGGAGAAGAGGAGCCCAAGGAATCATTGGTCTAAGAGAAGGAGAAGGACCAATCGGAAGTTGAATCAAGTTCAACATCCAAAGAGGAGGAGGAAGTGGAATCGTCCATATCCTCAAGTGAGGAAAAAATAGAAGAAGTCTCCACGTAAAGGATTGAGGGGGAGGAAAGACCATCTTCAATACCGGAGCAAGAAAAAGTCTCCACCTCCACCAAAGCAAAGTCAAAGAATCACATAATTTGCTTTGGGTGCAATCAAAAGGGGCACTACAAGGACAAGTGTCCATTGGGTAAAAAAAGGAGGTAAACCCTAAACCCAAGTCAATTTCTTCGAAAACTAGCATGAGTTGTAGGGAAAATAAGGATAAGAAACATATAATTTGTTTCACGTGTGGTAAGCGTGGACACTACCACACCAAGTGCCCAAAGGAAGGAGAATCAAGAAATTGGAGCACTTGAAGAAATTGGGAAAGAAGAGGAGCTCAAGTCAAGGAGGAGCTTCAAAGATAAAAGGGAAGGTAATTCCTTATTTAAAACTAAATTCAATTTCCGGTTCTTATATGCTCGTTAAGAATAATCATGGATTTATGTATAATGATAGGAATAGGGTTAATAAGGTAGATAACTCTAGGAAATCATTAACCAAGGCTAGACTAAGAAAGACCGAAACTACCATGCTTACGGGAAGGAAGGTGGTTAATGATTAAGGCATAAATCCCAAGAAGGGGAGACATATGCCTAGGAATGTGGGTAGGTCTAGGAATGTCCAAGGTGGACATGTTGACTCTAGGGTTAAGCTCTAGAGTTGAAAAATCAAGTCTTGAAGGCAAGACTTGAAGAAATGGAAAGAGTCCTTCTTAGGTTCATTATTGGAACTAGGGGACTTGACATATGCTTGGGTGTTAAAAAAACCCAAAAATGTCAAATTGGGTGCATCCAAGGCAAATGGAAGAAAATATGCTAGGGTAGCATATAATTATGTCAAGGATGAAAGATTAAAAAATGGCAAGAATAAGTCATTTAAAGTTAAGGAAAAGAAGAATTTAACAAAGGACAAGGTGTCCAATGTTAGGGAAGTTAAGAATGTAGGCCAAGAGTCACCGGAGGTACACCGGTGCGGCCTAGTAATTATAGAAGAGTCACCTAGGGAGGTGGCTAAGGTTAAGAACTTAAGGGGGAGCTCAAAGAGTCAAGTTGGGATCCATGGTAAATGGATCTCGAGAGAATTTCTCCCGGGAGTCTAGATAAACTATGGAGTGTGCTAAAAGTTTGGAGATGGATTTGAGTCTCAATCCATAGGTTTTGGCATAATGGGTGTATGTATCATGCATGAAAATATGACATTGGAGTCATATTGCATGAAAATTGGGTTTTGATGTGTAGATGTCATATAAATCAATGCTAGGGATGCATTGTGATTTGGTATGGGCAGATACATCAAGAGGAGATCAAAATTAGGACTTTAGGTCAAGGTTCAATTGAACCATTTAAATAGTTTTGAGTTTTGTGTCAATCTTGGGATTAGTAATAGATACATTTTTTAATGTATTTTTTCCAAGTAGACATAGGTACCACAAACGGTCTCCATAAAATTTGAGAATTTTTGGATATTTGTGAAATTTCTGGTGCATTTCTGAAATTGGGTCAGAAATGCTGAAAATACAGTTTTCTGGGTACTAGTCGACTGGTACAGGGGCAGTCGACTGGTAATAGTATTTTTGGAGAGAGACTAGCTACTGTATGATTTTTGGATGGGGATCAGTCGACTGGTAACTATCTCAGTCGACTGATACAGGCTGAAATTATTTTTCAGCAGTCAAAAAAAGTCTAAATGATATAAAACAAGTGTATAATCTTATGGGGGTTAATACACTTTGTTTATGATCATTAGAGGTTACAGAATCCAATAATTGGGATATTATTGGAGTATTTTTTGATGTGTGACAAAGAGGGAGAAGTGTGGAAACCAACACGCCTTTGCAAGAAATCCAAGCTCAAGGGGGAGCTTAGCTGAAGGGGGAGCATTTGTTGGCAAAGGGGGAGAAGTAACTTTGCAAGGAAAACCTACTCAAGGAGGAGTTTAGGTAAAGGGGGAGCCTAAGGTTAGGTTCCATGATTTATTTGCTTTGTTGTTGTTTTCCTAACTTAAACGGGTTGTCAAACATCAAAAAAGGGGAGATTGTCGGAGCAATCTAAGTACCTTGGGTTTTAATGTTTAGGCAAAGTTTAAGTTAGGTTAATTGTTGTATTTGATATGCATTGTGAGTATGCAGGATACAGGTACAATGAGGGAAGTCCAAGTGGCATCTTAGCAAAGGAGAAAAGTCCAAGTGGTATCTTGGCAAAGGAAGATCTGACTGTTAGTGATATGAGAGAAGTGTCCTAAGGCAATCGCCTTATGATTGTAAACATTTATTTTAATAAATGAAAATTCACTATTTGAGTATACATATTTGTGTATTTGATTGGGATCTTAAACTCATCTACTGAATGTCCGCAATACAATTCACAGCATAAGAGAATTTGTGATGGGATCACAACTAGTGATTATCTCTACATATGCAATTGTGAAGTATTGAAAATATCCCTAGTCGATGAATTGATAAAAACGGACACTATCAATTCTGTTGAGACTAGTATGGGTTATTCTCTAATCAGCTGATTCTCACTGGCTGGTGACATTGGGATGTCCGGAGATAAACATGGATGCTAGTTAAGGGAACTAGTTCATTGGAGTGACTGACTGTAAAACTTCACATGGTAGTCTATACATAGACAGGTCAGTGAAGTTCTTACCGCAGCTTAAGTGCGATGTTCCTTTGACTTGCGGTGTTCAAGTCATCTTGGTCATGGAGACTTATACTTTAACATCTTAAGCAAGCATCTCCAAGGAGGTGTGGACCCAGGATGGTTGGGTATAAGCCGAAGTGCCCGAAGATGTTTGAACAGCCTACAAAGGATTCACCACTCCTTGCGAGGAGATGTATACCCAGGCCTATCATCGGATTGTTACTCAAAGCATCTAGCCAGAGCATGTCATGTTTAGAGTATGAGTCTCTTAAATACATGAGAGTAATTAGAAATCCAAAGGACGAGAAAGACATTACTTAGGCTAGGTGTGGCGTAGTCAGCCTAGTGGGGACTGACACACACAGACCATGTCCTGAACCAAGTGGGTATAAGATAGTGAAGGGAATGAAGCACGATTCATTAGAGATGCTGAAGCGTTTCAGAATAATTTCTGAGGTCAACCGTTGATCTTTCGATTAATTGGGGATCATGATGTACTACTAGGTGCCACTCATGAACGTTCTATAATCGGTTAATTATAGACGGCCAACATAAATCGAAAGCCTATTTAGTCACACGCACTACGAGTAATCCGAGAGATTTAAAACGAGTTGAAAATTGGATTTTCCGATCAAGAGAAATAAGTCGAATCTGAATTTATCAGAGGCGCAACGGAAGCTTAAAATGGCTAAGTCTTTTGAAGGCATATTGGGCGAATTAAATGAGTTTAATTCGCGAGGGAAGGGCTTGGAGTGGCCGGCCAAAGAGGGTGCCCACCCTCTTTGGTTTGGCCGGCCACCTAAAGGAGAGAAACCAATTTAATTGGTTTAAATTATAAAATAAATCAAGCGCGATTTGTTTTATAAAATTATGGATAAATAAATCTATATAAAGAAATTTATATAAAGAGATGTATGTAAAGAAATTTATATAAAGGAATTTATAGAAATTTATTCATTTTATGGAAATTAAAATGAACCATGGATCGGTTTATTTTAATTTTATAAAATCAATTATGAATTGATTTTTCCATGATAAGAAAAAATTTATAAATTTCTTGTAAATTTTATTCCATAATAAAAGGAGAGATGCATTTGTTTTATTATAAAATTAGTTATAATAAAACTTGGCACAAACGGAATAATTCATAAGAAAATTTATAGGATAAATTTCTTATGAAAAATTCCGTTAAAGGGGAGACTTAGCAAGGGAGAGGCTACTATATAAAGGAACCAAGGCTAGGCTTGAATTCCTCAATTGAGTAATAAAGAGATTAACTCTCTCTCTCTCTCTAACTCTCTCCCTCTATCTCTCTAGGGCTGGCACCCACTTCTCTCTCTAGGGTCGGCTCTCTCTCCTCCCCTAGGGCCGGCGCACATACCTAGGGTGGTCGTGAGCTTCCTCCACCAAGAAGGTGCCAAAGAAGAAGAAGAAGAAGCGGATCGCAACTCCTTCCTTCCCGGAATTTAGATTTCGTTTCTTGGTGGTTAGTTTCCTTTCTTCTCTCTTGATCTTCTAGTTGTGCCTTTAGAGAATCTAGTAGTTCTCGTCGGCACAAAACTTGTGGCTTTGCGAAGTCATCCCGAAGAGAACTCGGCGTAGACGCGAATAGAGGCGGAGCTTCCAAGGGACGCTACGGTTGGATCTCGTCCCTTTCTTCGAGTTACGCGAGATACAAAGTAAATTAGTTTACTTTTTCGCAAAAATTTTAATTTATGATCATGTCCACACATCATAAGGTCGCATGCTAGATACGTGGTTAAAAATAATTTGAGAAATTATTTATGCTAATTCTTCCGCTGCACGTAAATATTTAAAAATTTACAAACCCGTATCCTTGTCAACATGCACCCGGTCCCAACACTGACAACAAGGACCGATGCCGAAGGAAGCTCTAGAAGGCATGGCGTGAAGGATGGGGAGGCATCCGAGGGACGCAAGGCTGATGGAGGAGGCTAGAAGGCTAGGTTTAGGTTGGTCGAGTGAGGACGAGTGTTGAGTGATTGTACTCGAGGTTAAAACCCTAGGTTTAGGATTTGATCAGTCGACTGATGCTTGGATCAGTCGACTGGTAAGGGTTACAGAAAGATCAGTCGACTGCTGCATGTAGCAATCAACTGGTGTCGGTTGGATTTGAACGTTGGATTGTAACGTTCGAATCCAAGGTGGACCAGTCGACTGGTGTTGGCACCAGTTGACTGGTAATGACTGTTTCAGCGGGAGCTCTATTTAAGAGAGCTCGGTTTGGCTGAGCAAAGATTGACGAAATAAACTTGGGTAAAGCTTATTAGTAGTCTCCAAGTGCTCAGGTATTGTCGAGAGGTTGTGGTGAGGTTTCTCCCCCCACAAGGAGTGACACGAACTAGCCGGAGGTCTTCCGGAGAATCATCCACCGACGGATAGGGATCGTCCACCTTACGGACAGTCGTGGAGTAGGAGTATCATCTCCGAACCACATAAAGGTTTGGTGTTAGCATTGTTTAGTTTGTAGTTTAAGTTTCCGCTTGCGCTTGCTAACATATGTATGAAGAAATCGACGAATCAAGTGGGTGATTGGCTATTCACCCCCTCTAGCCTTACACACCGGTCACAACAGTGATCTCAAGGTCTTCTAGCCAAGGGGGTCCCGGGCATTTCGCCGTCCCAAGGGGGACCTGGCTTCCCGAGGTGATCTCGGGAGTATGCCCTCTGATTTGATCTCCGGTGCGTGTCTAACCGCGGGGGTCTCGGGGATCCCCTTCCCGAGAGGGTCTCGGGAGCTCCGGAAAGAGAGTCGTTTAGACTCGGTAGATCTTGCCACACAACTTCTTCACTCCACGTTCCAACCACGGGGTACTCAACTCTATCACAAGCCCCTCCCTTCAAGTCTAATCGAAGGAAGTGTTGCTGACAAATTAAACTAGTAGTTGTACTGAAGAAGTTATACCACAGTGGGTCCTTGCACCCGTTACTGTTTCCCTGGCAGTTATACTGGGCCCGAGAATTATAGAATTTGCCTTGGGTCTCGAGGCAATCCTTTTTTGATTTTGTCTTCCCCAAAAAAGCTTCTATGGTTTTCGAGGTACTGCAATGATACCCGTCTGTCCTTCATAAAGGCGCATGCGCTCTTTAATGGAGACAAAGACCCTTCGTGAATTCCTCATCGCCACGTGCCCCAACGGTTCTCCTCGGAATCTCTTACTGACGTACGGAGCTGTAGTAGGCTCACGTCAAGCAGTTGTTCCATGGCATTATCCTGATGTAGCAGTTTCGTGTCGTCCACATACCTTGCCCCTATTGCGCACATACGGGCAACTTCCTCCGTATAACAAGGGGAGGCGCAGACGTTCAGCCACCTTCTGGTTTCGTTGCTTGGTGAACCTCGTCTTCGTCTTCTTCCCTGAGGATTCTTTTCGCGTAAGTCTTCTGCCTCCTTCTCGCCTTTTTTCCTTAGGAACTATGGAAGGTTATCGGGTGGAGTGGTATGAGTCTGCCTCTTCGAGAATGAGGTCGGAAGGCTTTGCAGGTAGCCATTGAGGCCTACGACATTCCAGTCAAGATGGTGGTGGTGATCCCTAAAGTAGACCAGACGCCGGTGGGGCCTCCCGTAGGTTTCTTTACCTTCTTTCTGGGGCAAGTGGAGTCGGGGCTCCGCTTCCCCATTCCTCCTTTTTTTTTCATGAATGTAACCTCCTATTTTTATATCCCCCTTTCACCAGATGGCTTCCAACGTCTTGGCTCAAATGGGCGGGCGTACATTATCTTCATGCTATTTGACATCCCTCTGACCCCTCGTCTTTTCCATTCCTTCTTCGTCCCGATCGGCTCGCGAGGGGCTTTTAGTTTTTCGGCGCGTCCTGGCCATAGGTTCTTAGGAGGGTTCCCTTCCTCGTACAAAGGGTGGAAGGAGAAGTTTTTCTTCATCCAACTGCCTGCACAACCCTTCAGTCCTCTCCGCTGGACGGGTGATCTACCGACTCTTCCCTCACTTGGGAATTTTCTCCAAAGTCTAGCCTACCAGCGCGCAAGGAACATACTCTCCGGCATGGAGTTCGGTGGCCCAGGTCTGTGTTGATGCAGTCTGACCTTGATTGTTGTTTTGGTGTTGACATCGATTTTAGTTTAGGTTGATTATGATGATTATGATTAAGTCCTAGTCGGGGATCAAGCATGATATGGAAAATCCTAGCTTGGAGAGCTAGGTGTTGGACAATCCTAACCTGGAGGGTTAGGTGTTGAAAATCCTAGCTTGGAGGGCTAGGTGTGTGAAAAGCCCTAATTCGGAAGAGGTGGGTGAAAAGTCCTAGCTTGGAGGGCTAGGTGTGTGAAAAGCCCTAATTCGGAAGAGGTGGGTGAAAAGTCCTAGCTTGGAGGGCTAGGTGAAAAGTCCTAACTTGGAGGGTTAGGTGAAAATTCCCATCTTGGAGAGTTAGGTGAAAAAGTCCTGGCTTGGAGGGTCAGGTCCTAGCTTGGAAGGCTAGGTTTGGAAAGTCCTAATCCGGAAGAGTTGGGTGAAAAGTCCTAGCTTGGAGGGCTAGGTGAAAAGTCCTAGCTTGGAGGGTTAGGTGCAAATTCCCAACTTAGAGGGTTAGGTGAAAAATCCTTAGCTTGGAGGGCTAAAGTGGATGAAACCCTAGCTTGAAGGGCTAGGTTGGAGCCCCTGGATCGGTCTGGTGACCGATCAGGGAGTTGGCACTGTGCTCCTTCGTGGATCGGTCTGGTGACCGATCCAGCGATGACTGATCGGTCTGGTGACCGATCAGGGAGTATGCGTTTCACCCATTGCTTTGCTCCTGATCGGTCTGGTGACCGATCAGGGAGCAAACAGTGAGGTTGAGTTCCCTTGCTGAACTACTCCTGATCGGTCTGGTGACCGATCAGGATCACTGTGCAGATCGTTCTGGAGAACGATCCAGCATCGCAGGTTCCTCTCTATGATGGATCAAGACGGAGCTTGATCGGTCTGGTCACGACCTGATCGGTCTGGTGACCGATCAGGAGATTTCCTGATCAGTCCGGTGATCGATCAGGAGGTTTGGACTGCGAAGCTCAAAAATCGCCCGATAAAGGGGTGGATCGGTCGGGTGATCGATCCACAACCTGGGATTGGTCTGGTGATCGATCCAAGAGAGTCCCAAAGAAATCGCGATTTCTAATTGAGCATTGGGGACCGATCAGGATGGAGTCTGATCGGTTTGGACCCAGCCTGATTGGTCTGGTGACCGATCAGGAGGCTCTCTGATCGGTCCGGTGACCGATCACTTTAATTCAAAATGCACTGTCAGACGCTCTGATCGCGTCTGAACGTATCCGATTCTCTGCGCTTATCTTCTGATTCTTGATTTACTGAGTGATATACTGTTCTAATACTCTGATCAAGCTGCAGGTGACAGGGAAGGATTCAAACACTCAAGGAGAAGTCAATGGAGGCTTTCCTTGGAGCAGGTTTGTCCGTTTTCCATCTCAGGTTGCAATGGCTGGAGCTGCAGACTGGAGCTGCTAACTGGAGCTTGGCTGAGGGGAGCTCAGGAAGTCCAGAGAGGGCTCAGTGGTAGCTGGCGTTGGCAGGGAAGCAACTCGAGGCTGCAGGAGATGCTGTCACCTGGTGCTGAGTGGAGAAACAAAAGGGCGGAAGAAGGCTTCGTTGAAGCAGAGTTCTAGAGTTCGCGAACTGAGTTCTTGTTGCGCCTTTGTGTTCTCCACATCTTGCTTGCGTGTTCTGAAGTTCCATCATCTTGTGCAAGCAACTACAATCTGTGAAGCAACCATTCAATACTTGAGCGCTTGAAGGAGGGAACAAGAAGCTCCGAGTCCAACAGCGAGAAGGCACGAGGAGAGGGCTCTTGCGTGAGATCGTCGCTGGGTGGAGCTCTGAGGGAGCTTGCTGTGTTCTTGTCTTTGCTAAGTGCTAAATAAGATCTTTCTTGTTGTTTCATTGTGCTTAAACATATATCTGTGATTGAAACGCTATGGAGAGGTTTCTCCACCGAGAAGGAGGTTGCTTTCTATCCGGTGATAACCGGGGCTTGATCTGCCGACGATCAAGGGATCACCCACCTTAAGGGCACGCCAAGGAGTAGGGGCAAGTTATCCCCGAACCTTGTAAACCCTCCTTATTAGCGATCTTGCTAGTTGTGTTGATTTGTCTTTGTTTCCTGTTTTTCTGCATACTCTGTTCCTGCTACTTCCGCTGTGCTACTAACAACTCTGAGTGCAGAAATTTGATAAGTGCCAAAGGTCAAAGTGTTTGGCTATATTCACCCCCCCCCCTCTAGCCATCCGGGTTCCAACAGTCTGGTGCAGAGTGAGGAGCTCATGTACCGAGCGAGCCTTAGCTCTAAAGTGACACGGATTAGCCCCAGCCTTGGTAAGTTCATCTTTTCCATCAATGCCTATTAGTTCTAACTGATATCCTCATGCCTGGTTATTGCAGAGGAACTCATGTTTCTGAGGGTGATGCACCGACTTATCAAGTGGGATGAAGCCAACAAGGAGGCTCTGGATCCTCCCTCAGTTGTTCCTGGTGCGCCCTCTGCTTCAATCGAGTCCTCGGAGAGGACTGCTGAATCGTCCAGTGAGTATGCCACACCAGAGCAGGGAGAGGCTCCTGTTGCGCCTCTGTCGTTTGCCGACCAGGGGACTTCAGGTCTGTCGGTTGACCCAGAGATGGGTGTCCCTTCGAGGGATGACCCACCCCCGGATGTTGTCCATCCGGAGGGGGTCACAGAGGAGTCTTCGCCCCCGCTGCCCCATCAACATCCCAATTCTCCGGTCGGCAAAAGAGGAAGGTCCCAGAAGGCTTAGGCCCCAGATGGAAAAGGTTGCGCTCCAGTGGCCCCAACACACTTCCATCCATTCCTGAAGAGGATGTTCCACCTTCTGATGGTGAGGAAGCTATTCCTCTAGGTCCACCTTTTCCGTCGACTGCCACTCCAGAGGCAGGGGATCAGGTCTCCGGCTCTTCTTTGGTCGACCTTGCCGAGGTTGCGAAGGGTAACCAAGCATTGCCCACCCAATATCGAATGCAGCTTGACCGCCTTCATAAAAAGCTAGATGCAACGTTGGAGGCTTCCATGCAATCTTTCCCTCCGGTGCAATTGAAGGAGGTCCCTGCCGAGGGTCTTTCTTTTCAGGGGACTTCCAACTCAGAAGAGGACGACTCCGACCCTTCTACCTTGCCACCTGGAGCTCCCACTGTCCAGCCACTTCCCCTGCGCAGGGGCTCATTGCCTTCAGGGAGTCAGGTTGACACCCCGAGGTCTTAAGGGGGGGAGTCATGCGAATCTCTGCAAGGTCTCTCACTGTTGGGGCAATCGGCCCAAGTATGATCTGGAGGATCATGGGTTTTGATGTGTGTGTCATATGATTAAGTTAGGGTTTATTGTTGGTCTAATATGTGTATGTGGGTGTGCAGGTTTGTAGGTACACATAGACTTGGTTGGATGTCTTCAGGTGAAGGGTGGCATGGAGGCAAGCCGTGGGGTTGTGTGCGCATCCGAGGGACCATAGATAAAGCAGGGACGATGAGCCGAGGGAAGAGGACTTCGAGGCGTACGTGAAGGATGACATGGAGGCAAGTCGCGGGCTTGTGTGCGTATCTGAGGGACGAGGGCCAAAGTCGAAGAGGGCTTGAAGGCGACAGATCGAGGCTGCTGGAGCAGATACGATGAGCCGAGGGATGCGGACTTCGAGGCATGCGTAATGGATGGCATGGAGGTAAGCCGAGAGCTTGCGTGCGCATCTGAGGGACGGGAGCCGAAGATGAAGAGGGCGTGAAGGCAATAGATCGAGACTACTGTTTGAGGAGTCAACCAGGTCGTGAGGGGTCCGAGTGTGAGGGATGGTACTCGGGAACTAAACCGGGAGGGTTAAGTGCGGAGTGAAATGTACTCGGGAAGGGAAACCCTAGGCTTAGGGAAGGACCAGTCGACTGGGGCAATCTACTGGTGTGGCCAGAATTCGAAAGGTCAAGTGTGAGAATTCGAATTCAAGAAAGGTCAGTCAACTGATAACGGTCACATTTCAGCCTCGAGCTCTATTTAGGGAGCTCGTTTCAGGCTACTTCTTCTTGGTGAAACCTTCTTGGATAGAGCTGGTTAGTAGCCTATATTGCTCAGATCGTGTACAGGGGTTGTGGCGAGGTTTCTCCACCCACAAGGAGCTACGAGAGCTAGCCGGAAGTGCTCCGGGGAATCATCCACCGACGGATAAGGGATCGTCCACCTTACGGGCAACCGTGAAGTAGGAGTTTTATCTCCGAATCACGTGAATAGGTGTGTTCCTCTTAGTTTAGTTTTAGTTTTTGTTTATTCCGCTTGCGCACTAACTTTGTAGGAAGAAAAATCGAAGAAAAGCTATTCACCCTCCCCCCTCTAGCTTGACGATCACGGTCCTAACACTCACTACCCTCCGTGAGTCCCTTTTGAAGGTGCGTGTTCCAGGTACACAAGCTATTTTCTTGTATGCTTTATGATTCCTTGGTGCAATGATAGGCGGCTGAAGACTACCTGACAGCCGGTTGTGGCTTGTACGCCTAGCCAGAGATTGAGGCCTTGACCCGCCGAGCACTGAGAGCAGAGGCCACAGCTGACCACGAGCACAAAGCGGGACTTATGCAAGCGAGGGTCAGCAGAGCTCTCAAAGCGAAGGTGGAGTATCAGCTGGACACCCTGCTTGCCAGGGAGTCCTCCCTATAGGGTTCCAGGCACTGGGAATGTTTGGCGTTCGAGAGGAATGTGGTCATCACCAACGACCTGCTCCGGGTGACTCAAGAGCGGGATCAACTTCAAGTGAAAGAGAAGTTGTCGAGGGATATTTGACTTCTGGAGGCCTCGACCAGGAGATTGAATGAACGTGTCAAAGACCAAGCGCACCCGCTCACCCAGAAGGAGTCCGACTTCATGATGGTGGCTGATCGCTTGTCTGACTTCGAGGAAGACCTGGCCTAGGCACGGTCGGAAGTATGGGTCACCTCGGACAAGCTCACGGAGGCACTAGCGGACCAAGACAAAATGTCTGCTGAGATGGAGCAGCTAAAGCGTGCCAAGGAAGCAGCCGAGGACAAACTGTGCAACTTTCGGGCTGCTGAGGCTTCCCGTATTAAAGAGGCTAAAGCAGACTTCAAGGCTAAGTTCCTGGAGTCAGATGAATTCGACGATATCATTGTCGGCCAGGTAATGAAGTGCTTGAAGCAAGGCTTCTACGGGGCCATCGACCAGCTGGGGAAGGCCCAACTTTTGTCTCCGGATGCTGATCTGGGTTTCATGAGCATCGGTCGAGTTTGGAAAGAGCTCCCGCTCGAGGACAAAGAGTTGTAGGGTTATTTGCTACCCGGGAGCTTGGCCCCAATGTACCCCTGTTGATTATAATGAAAATATTTCTTTGCCTTACTGCCCTGAGTCTGCTTTTGTGTTTGTCTCCTTGTAATATTTGTCATCGTCGTGAGGTCCAAGAGTGTAGAAGGACTGGTGTTTCTCTTCGACTCCAGATTCAGATTGCCGATTAACCTTCTTGAAAAATAGGCCTACCCTCTTAGCCCCTCGGGTAAGGGAGTCAGGGAGCCACTGCTCATCCCCCGCAGCCCCTTGGGTTGGTTTTAGGGACCCAGAACCCCCTGTGACACCAGGTGTCTTCTGGGGTTTTTGGGTTTGATCTTGGGTGTGGATCTCCCTAAGGTAGCCCCAAAAGCCCAACCGCCAGGCCCGCAGTTGTTCATCTGTAGAACCCATGTTCGCTCCTTTCTCTATTGGGTGTTTGCGGCATCCGAACTATCGTCTCTGGCCCTAAGCGATCTATTGAATTGACATGTAAAGGTTTGCGAATTCCCAGACGCCGCAGGGGCATGCCAATCGATGGTGACAGAAAAGATGCGACGCTTCAGGATTGGAGTCCATTACTGCTCCTGCGTCGTGCCCTCATTAAATGCGAATGGGCAGCCATCTCTATAAAGGTGGAAGGTCAACACGTTCATTCTCCTCCATCTTCCCTTCCCATTCTCATGAAAGGGAAAAGAGGTTGCAGCCTCGAGGGGAACCCAGCGAGGGAGGAGATTCACCGCCCAGAGGGGTGCGAAGCCCCGTCTGCCCAGGCTAAGTTAGGTGCTCCCAGGATCCCCTATGAGGCGTACAACCTTCCGGTACATCATCCATCGTCTCCCCCTTCCAACAGGGGTTTTCTGCATCACTGGGGAGCATAGAAGAGATGATATCGCACCTTTCCCGGGGGAGCACGACGGAGATGGAACCACACGTTTCACCGAAGAGTCCAAAAAAGACATCACATGCTTCGCCGGGGAGCATGACAGAGATGATATCATTTGTTTCACCCGGGAGCATCTCCTAGTGGTTCATCTCCTGTTCCTCTTAAATGCTCTCCCCCGTTGGATCGCTCGTTTCCCCGAGTTTTGGGCATCTGCCCTCAGTTGGGCATGGAGTAGTTTGTTATCCGAGGAGGAGTTGTAGCTGCTGCTCCTCCTTCTCCTCCCTTTGTATTTTGTAATTCTTCTTTATTCTTAAATGTGAGTCGACTGTAAGAGGTAATTAGGGTCTTTGAATGGAACTGCTTCGTCCATGAGTATCCCAAGTTGTTCCTGTTCCTCTTTCGTCCATGAATGGTCGTGAAAAGGGAGGACCCAGAAGTCCCAGCCACAACCAAAAATTCAAGGATCCTGACCATAATAAAGATGACTCCCTTCTTACCCGTCACTGGAAGACAGTTCCGAGCTAAGCGAACAAGCGGGGATGATGAAGTGATAGGGGAGAACCTGGGCAAAGGAGTGACCTCCTCTACATGATCCACTGATTGTATCCCCTATTCATTGTATTCCCTTGAGATGTCATTGTCAATGTATTTTCCATAGAGATGATGGAAAACACTTGTTATCTCTGATGTGTAAGCGCTACGAGCAGTAATCAGATATTCTGCTGGTTCTCCCTTGTCTGAGGATGCTTATTTCATATCTGGTAGGTTGTGTTGACCTTTTATCCTCGAGTCTCCTCTAATTCTCAGTTAGAGGTGGTAGGGGTTGTGTAGATCTTGATCGGGTATCTGTAGCACCCAGACCAAGCTTAAGTACATCGGGCATCCACAGCACCGCGAGGTATTAGGGTTTTAATTTCATGGTTGGGCGTCTGTAGTACCCAGACCAAGCCTAAGTACCTTGGGCATTCACAGCACCACGAGGTATTAGAGATTTTATTTCATGGTCGGGCGTCTGTAGCACCAAGAGCAAGCCTATGTACCCCCGACATCTGCAGCACCGCGAGGTATTAGGGTTTTTATTTCTTGGTCGGGAGTATGTAGCACCCAGACCAAGTCTAAGTACCCCGAGCATCCGCAGCACCGCGAGGTATTAGGGTTTTTGTTTCTTGGTCATGCATCTGTACCACCCAGACTAAGCCTAAGTACCCCGGGCATCCGTAACACCGCGAGGTAGGGTTTTGGTTTCTTGGTCGGGTGTCTGTAGCACCCAGACCAAGCCTAAGTACCCCGGGCATCCGAAGCACCTCGAGGTATTAGGGTTTTGGTTTCTTAGTCGGGTGTTGTAGCGCCCAGACCAAGCCCAAGTACTCCGGGCATCCGCAGCACCACGAGGTATTAGGGTTTATGTTTCTTGGTCGGGCGTCTGTAGCGCCCAGACCAAGCCTATGTATCCCGGGCATCCGCAGCACCACAGATATTAGGGTTTTTGTTTGTTGGTCGGGCGTCTGTAGCAAGCAGACCAAGCCTAAGTACCCCGGGCATCTACAGCACCCGAGGTATTATGGTTTTTTTTTTTTTTGTCGGGCGTCTATAGCGCCCAGACCAAGCCTAAGTGCCCCCGCATCCGCAGCACCGTGAGGTATTAGGGTTTTTGTTTCTTGGTCGGGCATCTGCAGCACCAAAACCAATCCTAAGTATCTCGGGCATCCACAGCCCCGCGAGGTATTACGGATTTTATTTCTTGGTTGGGCGTCTGTGGCGCCCAGACCAAGCCTAGGTACCTGATGGACCCAAAATAGCTGTCACGAATGTGGGTCTCAAATTTAGATATTTAAAAAGTTGAAAACCCTTTGGCTATCAAAGATAAAAATGTAGTAGAAGGGCCTCAGTCATATTTTTCCAAGGACTAGTTGATTGAATGTTTAACTCAAGCTTGCAAGTTATTTGTCGTTTGATATTTTTGGTTTTCTAATGAAATGGGGGTTTTTGGCGATAAAGAAATGAAATAACAATTCGGAAACAAAATGACAATTAAGCAAGTGTGAAACTAAACTTGAAACGAATTATGAAAATGCAAAACTAAACTTGACCTAATTGACAATTAAGCAAGTAAATTCAAACTCTTGAATTGAAATCAAAGAACTAATTGCATAGAATTAATTGCAGGAAATAAAGTGCAGAAAATTAATTGCAACGAAATAAAAGCTAGATCAAAACAATTCTTAAGAACTTTACTTGGAGTGAAATGGAAACAAGCTAAAGCAATGTAAAGAAAACAAGTGCTTAAATCCAAAATTATCCTAAATTGAACATCAAATGTGTTTATCAACAAGACTTCCCTTCGCCGTCACATGAAGGATGAGCTAAAAACCCTCTTGGCACAAAAATCAATGAAGAAAAGCTTCCAAGATCAGTTTGCTGCGAAACACTCTGTTTTGCTCCTCCTGATCGGTCAACCGACCGATCAGGCCTTCATCTGATCGGTCACGGGACCGATCAGAGTCATCTCTGTCCGATCAACCCGATCGGTCAACCGACTGATCAGGCCTTCATCTGATCGGTCACGGGATCGATCAGAGTCATCTCTGTCTGATCAACCCGATCGGTCAGAAGCTGAAATCTGCTTCCGGCTTTTTCCTCCTCGATTGGCTGAGTAACGATCGAGCTGGGAAACTCTCGATAGCCTTCAGAGAACCCCTCCACAAGCTCCGATTGCATCCACTTGATGAAAACAACAGCTATCGATCGAAATCGCAGTGGCAGAGCACAGGCGACACCCTCCCCTGCACTTCCTCAGCTGTGGCGATTAGGATTAGCAAACTTAACTGAAATCTTACCTCCGCGATCTGAATTCTTGAAGACGAACAAATCTGATGGGTCGCGCGCGATCTAACAAAGAAAACGATGTCAAAATTGATGAAGAAATGAAGAACAAAGAAGGGGAAAAAATTGGATCTGGCGATGAAGGTTGCGACACGCGATGATGACGTTGCGACCTGGGGAGATTAATTGCTTAAATACTTTGAAACGAATGGCTGAGATTGTTTAGGACTCATCCAACGGTCGGATCTTCTCCGATCTGAACCAAACTCCCCAGATCTTGATCAATGGTTCTGATCTACTTGTCCTTAGCTCGGTGGCAGATGGCTCAGATCCTCCTTTTTCTTGAATGGATGGTCTAGATCATCTTGAGCTTGATCCAACGGTCAGATTGCTTCTGATTTGGATGAAGTTTTCAGATCTCAATTTGTGGTCATGATTGACTCTATCTTTGAACTCGGATTGATCAGGCTCAGATCTAGCCGTTCTCTTGAATGGACGGCTCATATTAACCTGATGCTTGATCCCTTTGATCCGGATCCAACTCTGACTCAAGTTTGACCAAATTTGAGGTCCATGATCATTTGAAACCTACAAAATGATATTCAAATTTAGTGCCAAAATATTTCCAATATACAAAGATTTGAATTAAAAGCCAAAATAGAGGAAATACATGAAATCTAATATAAATGTAAACTTAAGCATGTGAAATGTGAATCAAACATGGATTTTAGAGCCTAAAATAATCAACAAAATGATAGTTATCAGTACCCCGGGCATCTGCAACACCGCGAGGTATTAGGGTTTTTGTTTCTTGGTCTGGCGTATGTAGCACCCAGACCAAGTCTAAGTAACCTGGGCATCTGCAGCAACGCGAGGTATTAGGGTTTTTATTTCTTGGTCAGGCGTCTGTAGCACCGAGAGCAAGCCTAAGTTCCCCGGGCATCCGCAGCACCGCGAGGTATTAGGGTTTTTGTTTCTTGGTTGGGCGTCCGTATCACCCAGACCAAGCCTAAGTACCCCGGGCATCTATAGCACCGCGAGGTATTAGGGTTTTGGTTTCTTGGTTGGCGTCCATAGCACCCAGACCATGCCTAAGTACCCCGGGCATCCGCAGCACCGCGAGGTATTAGGGTTTTGATTTCTTGGTCGGGCGTCTGTTGCACTCAAACCAAGCCTAAGTACCCTGGGCATCCGTAGCACTGCGAGGTAGTAGGGTTTTAGTTTCTTGGTTAGGCGGCGTCTGTAGCACCCAAACCAAGCCTAAGTACCCCGGGCATCTGCAGCACCGCGAGGTATTAGAGTTTTGGTTTCTTGGTCGGGCGTCTGTAGCGCCCAACCAAGCCTAAGTACCCCAGGCATCCGCAGCACTGCGAGGTATTAGGGTTTTTATTTCTTGGTCAGGCGTTTGTAGCACCCAACCAAGCCTAAGTATCTCGGGCATCCGCAGCACCATGAGATATTAGGGTTTTTGTTTCTTGGTCGGGCGTCTATAGCACCCAGACCAAGCCTATGTACCCCGGGCATCTGCAGCACCGCGAGGTATTAGGGTTTTGGTTTCTTGGTTGGGCGTCTGTAGGACCCAGACCATGCCTAAGTACCCAGGGCATCCGTAGCACCATGAGGTATTGGGGTTTGATTTCAAGGTTGGGCATCCGTAGCACCCAGACCAAGCCTAAGTGCCCGGGAATTCGCAGTACCGTGAGGTATTAGGGTTTTGGTTTCTTGGTTGGGAGTCCGTAGCACTCAGACCAAGCCTACGTGCCCCGGACATCCGCAGCACCGCGACGTATTAGGGTTTTGTCATATGTACTGGCACTTTTGTGATGACACGTTCCTTTATTTCATGAAGTCACTGCAAGGCAGCAAGAATACACAGGCGAGTACATAGTATTCCACACAAATCTTACCGGGGGAGACTGGGTTGGAGATAGTTAGCCTGCTCTAGCCTCTTGAGCTTTTTGGACCTGCCCTCCTGTGAATGGTCGCTTCCTCCAGTTAGCCTTCCAGCGCCCTCGGGTTCTTCCGGGACTCCGATCTGACTTCCCCACTATAGCATCACCGAGACACCAGTTAGTCCCCTTTGACTTCAGCAACTCGGTCACCTACCGAAAATTTTATCTTCTGGTGGTAGACAGAACCACCGCCTGGAAGACACTGAGCATCGGGAGGCCCAAGATGGCGTTATAGGATGAGGGAGCGTCCACGATCAAAAAGGGTATCCTCCTGGTCCTCTCGAGCAGGTCGCTGCCCAATGATATCGATAAGGTGATTTGCCCTATCAGTTGTACTCGATACCCGGTGAAGCCGAACAGCGAGGTTGAGACGAAAGTAGTTCATCCTCGTCGATTTGCATCTGATCCAGAGTAGCCTTGTACAGGATGTTCATGAAACTTCCTGTATCCACGAAGATGCCCTTGACCTCATGTTGGCGATGCAGGCAAGGATCACCAGGGCCTCTTCATGGGGAGCTTCCACTTCTTCTAAGTCTTCGGGGCCGAATGAGATCATAGGGTCGTGATCCTGGCTCCATCTTGTCCCAATTGCATAGTTCTCCAGACGCCGGGTGTTGGACTTCCTTGCCCGATGAGAATCTCCTTCGGTGGGTCCTTCAGAGATTACTCTCACATGTCCCGAGGGCGGGCCGTGTGCAGGGGTCTTGCCCTTCCTGGGGTCTCTTTCCAAGGAGGGGACCTGCAAGGTGCGGGGCCCTGGCTCCTTCCCTGGGACCATGACCGAGACTGGTGTTAGGTCTCGTTTTCTCCCGACTGCCTCTGTCTAGGAGAACGGCTTCGCCGAGGGGAATTCCGGTGATACCCCATCTACTTCCACTTTTTTCGAGGTTTGGGGTCTGCCTCTTCACTTAATTTTTTCTTCAAGGCATGACACTCCTCGGTGGAATGTGTAGTACTGCCGTGGAAGCCACAGTATTTCATCAGTGGCTCCGGCTGCTCGGTGTATATTGTCTCGACCAATCTCTGTCTACCAACCCACTGGTCTTTTCCCGGGTGAAGGTCTTTTCCTCGGGTTGGCACCGGGGCTCCCTTCTTTCGGACCGAGTAATGGCTTTAGGAGGGACTCCAGTTGGTTCCTTCTGACGAGCAAATTGCACCTCCTCCACGTTGACGTGCTTGACCGAATGCCCCAACAGATCATCGAAGCTGGAGGGTGGTTTCTTCACCAATGATCGGAAAAATCCCCTTCCAAGATCCCTTGGGTACAAGCGCGTACGAGGGATTTCGACGTCGCACTTGGCACATCTTGTGTCACCCGGTTGAACCGCTGGATGTACTCCTTGTGCGGCTCTTTCGGCTTCTGCTTGAGAGTGAATAGATTGAATGTCGTTTTCTGATAGCGATGGCTACTGGCGAAGTGGTGGAGGAAGGCAGTTCTAAACTCCATGAAAGAGTTGATAGAACCTGAGGGCAGCCTCTGGAATCATCGTTGGGATGCTCCATATAAGGTGTTCAAGAACATCCAGCACTTTACACCGTCGGTATACTGGTGTAGGAATGTCACATTTTCAAACTTATAGACATGATCTTCCGGATCTGTCTTCCGTCGTAATCAGCAATCCCAGGCCCGCGAAACTGCTTCGGCATGGGGTCTTCTACAATCTCAGATGAGAAGGGAGTAGTGGGGGCTTTAGGGGAGGCCTTAGGTTCCTCCCTCTTCCCCTGTCCATCTTCATGTCTCAGCGTGCTAGAGGCTACCGAGTTGGTTTTCTCAATATCTCCGAGAGAGTCTCACCGATGGTCCGGGGCTGCTCTGACGCGTCGCCCCGATGGTGTGACGGATCTTCGCGGTTAGGGGTACGAGATGGAGATTCTAGGGATCTCCTCCTGCACAGAAATATCTCGCTGTGAGGCGGCTTGCATGATTTGGTGTTGTTCGAGCGCCCATTTAATGACATTGGCCACCAAGCGATCCAGTTCCTCTTTTGTCAGGACGATGGATTGTCCCGTCGGCTCTACCATCGGTGCTCCTGCTGGTGCTTTACTGGTTTCCCACAGACGACGCCAAACTTGTTCCGGAAGGAATCGACGTCGACGGCCAATCACCAGGGTTCAACCCACGTGGACGCTGACGCTAGAGGAAGAACTCATACCTGCAAGATTAACATGAGCGTTAGGGGAACACGCCGGAGGTTGTCCGCTGGAGCCCACTCCGACGCTCAAGTCAGTGCTTCAATCCAGGAGATGAAGAGAAGGCAGAAAAAGAGATGCCTGAAGTAGAGAGAGCGTAACCCCCTTTATCGGAGGGGTCGGAGTACCTTTTATACCTGCGGTGGTTGTGTCATGAGTCTCCACGATCTTAACCACATCCCCCAATTGTCAGTTACATGATACCCTTTGCAACGGTCCATGATGTCATTAAATTTGGCCATTGTGACAATTATGGGTCATGATGACTCCGCGATAATGGGTGATGGTTATCCGCATATTCGAAGAAAGGGGGACCGTTACTTGAGACTGAGTGCTTCTTGGGCTCCGTTACCTCGAGGTGATCTCGAGACTTCTGGCCCGAGGGGTCCCGGGCATTTCGCCGTCCCGAGGGGGACCTGCCTTCCCGAGATGATTTCGGGAGTGCATCCTCTGATTTGATCTCCATGGCATGTCTACCCGCAGGGGTCTCGGGGGATCCCGTTCCCGTGAGGGTCTCGAGAGCTCCGGAAAGAGAATCATTTAGACTCGGTCGATCTTGCCATACAGCTTCTTCAATCCACGTGACAGCCACGAGATACTCAACCCCATCACCCCTAATTATCGATCTTAGGGTGATCTGTACAATCCATCAAGCGTTCTTAGACTCATTTTTCATTAAAAAATATATATCTGATAATACATCATAGTTAAAATTTAAAATTTTAATTTCTTAATTAGAAGTTTGAAGACCTAATCTTATACTGTCATGACTATTTAATAATTTTTAGTAATTATCGGTTAATTGTTATATTATTGATGCTGCTCATGCTTCTCAGTGGAAAACTAACAGAGGCACGAGTTGGGTGAGAAGAAGATGAGTCTTGATATGATTGTTGGCGAGACTTTCGTGAAGAATCCCTAAGAATGTCACGCCCTCGAGAGGAGTCGTTAGCCCAATATAGAATCGGAAAGCACTTCCCCTGTACGACAGACACTTGAAATCATGAACTCGGTTTCGCGATCTACCACAAGGGAGAAAGAAAACTGATTTAAGGGATTGGTCTTTTACAAAAAACCTCTCGAACTTGTGATACTTGCTCGACACCATTAAGTTAGCTTTTTTTGTCTTTTAGCCCTCCAAATTTCCTTATTTTAATAAAGAAGATGAATACGAATTAAGAGGGCGGCCGGAGGGTTTCCGACGCAGTCACTCCGATGCTCAAGTCAGTGGAGAAGACCAAAGGAAAAATGTAGTAGAATTGGAGTTGAATTGTCTTGCGCATACCTCTGTTTGGGAGGAGTGCATACCTTTCTATATGGGATAATGTGTCCGATATCTTCACACATGTCCCATGTCCTAAAAGGATGAAATTTATAGTGAGCGTTTCACCATATGACACGTTTCTCGAAACCATTTTAGCCCACATCATCAGAACCATTGCAATTTATTCGGAGACACGAAATGTTAAGAAATTCTCGGATAAGTACCTGATGGTCCTAAAAGTCACAACTCGGGGGCTTGAGCTTGGGAGTCAACCTGAATGGACAAGTTGCGCTCTAGTCCTATCTACTGATTCAAGGATTCTTGTAAACTTAGATGTCAGATCCCTGATCAAGAGCTCTCCTCGACTATTTTGACCTCATTTCGACCCAAATTCAACTCAAGATCTCAATTTAGGCCCGACCTAAGCTCAGGGGTCTGAACTCGGATCAGGGTCTTTTTAGGGGATGTTGTGAGTGTAATTTTTCTATTTTTAATGACGTGGGCCCTCCTTAGCTGGCTTAATATCCCTTGACTCGGTATTAATTATTACTCTATTAGATAAATTACCAGTATTGAGGATGAAAATGTTAATAAACATATAAATACTCTATAAGAAAAATAATTTAAAATTTAAAAGAGTTTTTTTAAAGGAACTTTAAAATGTAAAATATACTATGTATTATATTTGAAAGTACTCTCTCCTCATTTTTTTAAATGCGACCTTCCACAATACAAATTTATTTAATTTTAAAAAATAATTATACTATATAATTAAATATCAATTTTATCAAAATAAATTATCCTATATTTAATTATATCAATATACTGCATGCCATTTTCAGATCTCATTTCATTAATTGAATTTTAAATTGAAGGGAAAGAAAAAGGGAAGGAACAGTATCAAGAAAAATGTTATCTCTCTAATTAAGGGGTTAATTCTATGTTATAGTAGGGTATCTCTCATGGAAAATTTTTAAAGAGGTTTATAAAATAAAACAAAAAATTGAAAAAAAAATCTAACCATTATAAATGCAAAGTTTGAGGTTTGTATTTTAATAGCGATAGTAAAATTTTAAATATATTCTTTTATCTCAAAATTAACAATATAATTGAGGTCAAGTATAAAAAAATTGATAACGTAGGATAAAAAAAATTATAGGGAAATTTTTTGACGGATAATTTATTTTCTCTCCACTAATCATTAATAAACATAATAAATAAGCACATTATATACTGTGTATTACGACATTAAAAATATTGAATTACCAAAAAAAGAGAAATTATAGAAAACATCCATTAATCTGTCTAACTAATGCCTATTGATTAGCCAACATATGATATGTTCTGTTGTCCTTGCATACTAATCATTAATTAGAATCTAATAATTTCTGTCTGCTAAACCCCTTTAATTCATTGTCATGCATTCAGTAAAACTTATGTACTGTGTATTTAATGCCCACATGATCGGGCCCTCAACCAACGCTAAGCCGGACCGGCCGGCCGGTTCATTTTCTGGTCCGGTTTTGCAGATAATTGTTATAATTATTATTAAAGCGCCACAAGCTGCCCTGCCCTCTCACGCACTCTGATCGCCCGCCATTAATGCGGGCTTGGAGCTCGCTCCAAGGAGAGCCTTCTAGTTAGTCGTTACGCACATTTCCTCTTCTTCTGATCGTTTGATCAGCGTTCATGGGCAAGAAGCTCAGCTTTGGCTCCTTCTTACTCAAGCTCCGGCACGCGCCGCCGCCGTGGCCCTCCTGCAGGGAGCCGAAGACGGAGTCCTTCCGGGACGCCTCCGCCTGCAAGACCGTCAATTCGGTCTGCTTCGAATCCGCCGAGTCCTGCTTCACCCACTCGTCGACGTCGGAGGCGCGGAAGAGCTTCTCCGCGGAGTCGGAGGAGGCCGTGGTGCCGCTGCGGCCGGCCGACCGGATCTTCTTCCGGCGGTCCGGGGAGACCAGTTCGATCCTAGAGGAGGCGAAGCCGGTCTGCACCGGCGACGGCGACGGAGACGCGGCGCCGCCGTTTGAGGGCGGCGTCGCGCTGGCCGTGAACTCAGAGGACCCCTACCGCGACTTCCGGCGGTCGATGGAGGAGATGGTGGCGGCGCAAGGCCTCAGCGACTGGCGGCGCCTCGAGGCCCTGCTGGTCTGGTACTTGAGTGTCAACCGGAAGAAGACGCATGGGTTCATCTTTGGCGCCTTCGCCGACTTGATCGTGGCCCTCGCCTCTTCCCCTGCTTCCTCCTCCTCCAATTCATTTCAAGTTGCAGAAATCAAGGAGCATGAATCAAGCGATTCCAATCAAATGCTTCTTTAATCTGAACATCCAAGAGATTGCGAAATCTCCCTCCTCTCTTTCTTCTCCCCTGCCTGTTCTATTTCTGAGAATCTGAGTTCGATCATTCTGAAGCATTTCCAATGTACATTCTTGGGATTCAAAGAGCTGATCACTAAACTCCATGTTCCATGCTTATTAAGTGCATCGCATGATCATTAGTTAAGACAAATGAGTAATCCCAACAGTTGTGAGAAATGATAGACGTTAGGCATGCCTCTTAATAATTCTAATATAGAAATGCAAGTGGTTCGAAGACAGTTTGGAAACAACAGCTATAGCTTCAACAGCAGGTCATGACAGCAACCCACACTGTTCATGGGGCTGAGGTTTCGCTGTGAGCCATGCACAACAAGGCTGATGCATCAACATCAGATCCATGGCCGATCCCTATACTGTGTGAGGCCGGAATGAACTGTTGATGTTGTTGGATGGCTACAAAACGTGATCAGTTGGAAAAGGAAACAAATCCCATTAATGAGTGGTTGAGTCGAACAGTTGCTTGTGATCATAGTTACTGATCTCATGCAACCTTTCCATACACCTCGATGATATGTGCATGGCCTTCTTCTGCAGGACTGAATAAAATGGTTCTTTTGAGATCTCTGGAGAAGCTACCTGACAACTCAGGGGCGCAGCTAATAAAGTAGAGTTGAAGAATTTTTACAAGTATTGTTTGTATGCTTTCGTTTTTCTACCATCATTCATGAGCCCTCTTTGCACTCTAGCTACTGTCAACCAAACATATAAATGGTTAGAGCTTCTCGTCTGTATCGAGAAGAGGGAAACTTGTAAAAGCATCATTCGATAAATTCGTTTGCAATTAATACTTGTTGGGGTTAGGACACTTTTCAATATTGCATCCTTCAAGAAGGCCTAGCCATGGTAGAGTAAGGTTCATCCCTTGCTATGAATATCTCATGCAATCCTCCTCCTCCTCCTCCTCCTCCTCTCACCTAACGCATAGTAGTACTAAATGCTTCGTGTGGCTAAAGAAAACTCAAGAAGATTTTCTTGTGATCTACTCTTGAAATTGCTAATTATAAAAGCCAAGTATGTCAGGGAGAGCCATGTTGGTGACACTATAAAGCCACCTAATAGGTTTAGCTTCATCTTCACGAATATCTAATAAATTTATTGCTTGACCATGAATTTATGGGACAGGCCTCAGGCAACTCTGTTGTCGAGGATCTATCTAATCATCCAAATGGTATCTCTAAGTTAATGCCTAGCTCTTCATAGTCTGCTCTTATTGTCTCACTTTGATGCTATGTTCCGATACGATATCGTTTGGAATGAATGATATACGCTGCAATATCATTAACTAGGAGTTCGTTGCCATGGCTCACAAGGTTCTTGTTGAGACTGTAGGAAAATGGTTTTCATGTGACCACCACCAATTCAGTGGGTCTCTCGTGAGCTCTTCAAGTTAAGGCAGTGCCCCAACGCTAGGGCACTTTGGAATTCAATTCCAGAGGTTCGTAGCTGTGTGTTAATTGTGAGATGTGGACGTCACAAAGTTAATGCCTTTGCAAAGGTGAAATTTTTTTTCACTTTGCAGGACGTGATCATCAGGATACTGCTCATGGATCCACATATGCATTCTTCACAAATCGATGAAGGTTTAAATGTTGTCTTTTCCTTGGGAAAAAGTGGCATTCATCAAAGTGTAAAAAAAAAAAAAAAGGAGGCTAAAACTGAATCTCACTGTGTGATGTGATTAATTACATGGATATAAGAGTATGTTAGACAGTTGTTTTTCCTCTTATAAATCAGTGTTAAATGATTAATTTACATTTTAATAATCAACCAAAATAAGGAGAACAAATCAATCAATCAACCATACTATCCTTGTCTCTTCAAATAAAAAGAACAAGTACAGAGCAAAGAAGGGTAGGGTTTAGGATTTTTTTTTTGTATGATATAAATTTATCTTGAAAGTATTCAAACGGTTGAACTTTAAAATATTTATTCTACTTTTGTATCTTTGTACTCATGCATCAGATGATAAAAGATGATTTATTCACTCTTAAAATTCCCGTCAATCAATTTCAAGATCAATATCAATATTAAGAAGATAAATAATAGCTAATGCTTTATTAGAATTTAACTTGTGATGATACCTCTTGTATACTAGTCATCAGTCTATTAATAAGGACTTCATACTGGTGCACAAGATGGTATGCATGAGGAATTCTAATCTCTTATCAATTTATTTTTCTACTTCGTTCAAATTTTATTCTTAAAAAAGAAAAACAAACTGGATTGTTGAATTAGTTGAGCCATTTACTACGAAGAAAGAGCATGCTTGCAATTTCGAAATCTAAAGATACAGTCAAACAGAACACACATCCTAAAATCTGAAGACAAAAGTCAACGATCAGGCACTCCTCTTGTTCCTACGAAGTTCACGTCTTTGATTTTGGGGGATTTGAATTTTGAGATCCTATCACCACCCAGTGGAGTTAGTGCGCCAGGTGGTGGCAGGATCTCAACTCGGCTTCTTTGGCCGTCGGGCTCACCGCCGGCGACGGCGGGGCGCGGAGGAGGACGGCGTCGAGGAGGAGGTCGTAGAAGAGAAGAGGCTGCCCCAAATCTCGGCGAAGGCGCGGAGGATCAGGTGGTGATGCCGAGGTGCGTTGAGCGCGAGGAAGCGGTGGAGCAGGTCGCGCAGGTCCTCCCAGGCATAGATCTCCATCTCCACGATCATCTGCAGCATCGAGTCGCGGAAGTCCAGGAACGGGTCCGACGAGTCCTTCACCACCGCCACGCTCCCGTCCACCACGCCCTTCCTCGGCGCCGGCGCCGCCCGCTTGCTCTTCTTCCTGCTCGGCTTTCGCCGGCCGCCCTCGGCGGCGGCAGTCTCCTTCGGCCTCTCCGGCGATAAGTCGCAGCGGGAGGTGGAAGAGGAGTCGCCGGCGGTTGTCGCGGTGAAGCTGCTGGTTCCCCGGTGCGAAGTGGTGGTCGAAGGAGAGAGGAAGCCGCCGTTGTCTCGAGGCTTGGATTTCGTCGAGCAGGAGAAGAAAGATGGGAGCTTTGGCCGGCGGCAGCCGCATCCCATCTCAACCACCACCGGATGCCGCAACAGGAACTTTCTCATGCCCGAGGCCATCGTAAACGCGAAAAGATGCGATCTTTACCGGTCGCCGGAGAAGAGGCAAGCGAGAAACCACAAAAAGCTTGGATTTTGCGGCGCATCCATCAGAGTGGAAACAGAAACTGGAACTCTCAATGTCGAAGGTGGAATTGGCAAGAGAAGGAAGAAGAGGAGGGAAAAGGAAGCGTCGGGTGGTTTGCTTTCAGGTTCAAGGAGGAGCAACTTTTAGCATTTTAAGGAGAAGATTGGGATTCTGGTTAAACATGGAGAGGGAGGTAGAGTTAATTGCCCATGTGAAGTCAATAAAGAGGAAGAAGAACCTCTTCCTGTTGCACAAGGCATTTTAATGAGATAGAATCTTTGGGAATACCAGATTGCTGCAAGGAATTGAAAGCAAGATTTAAGCGCAATCAGTAAACTTTTTCAGCTCATTATTTATTAATTTTTTTGTTCTTTTATGCTCAGTAAATACTAAATAGAGTCTGAGATCTCGGAATTCTGTTTGTGTTACTTGAGAATGGGTAATTCTAGATGGCTAGAATCTAGCCAGCTAGAATGATCCTTTAAAAATTAAAAAATATTAATTTAATATAAAAATAAATTAGAAAAAAATATAATTTAATATGAAATAAAATAAAAATATATAATTAAATTAAACATCTTTAATGTTCATTAAAATTATAAAACAATCATAATAGATTTTTATAAGTTAAAAAATTAATTTAATATGAAAATAAATAGAAAAAGATATGATTTAATATGAAATAAATAGAAAAAAATATAATTTAATATGAAAATAAATAGGAAAGAGTATAAATTAATTTTAAATATTTTTAATAATAATTTAAAAATTAAAAAAGAACTTAAGAAGGACAAATTCTAGTCGGCTAGATTCTAGCCATTTAGCACTACCCCTTGAGAATAATGCACGATAGTGATGCCAGACATAGAGGTTTTTGAAGGATTTTAAAGTATAGCCAGCCAGATTTTTTAAAAAAGATTTAATTTTGTTGAATTTTTAAATTATTATTGAAGATGTATAAATCAAATTATATCATTTTCTATCTATTTTCATATTAAATAAATTTATTTCCTATTTATTTCATATTGTTAAAGTTTGATGATCTGAATTCAGTTTAATCCGTTAATTTATTATTAAATATTTTTTTATTAATATGTTAATTAACAGATTCTTTATAGATCTGTTAATTAATAGTTTCGTTATTAATTTTTTATTTGACTAAGTATTCTAATATCTTTATAAATTATGTATCTCATGGACAAGTTTTATCAATGAAGAAAGTTATTTTGATTACCTCTTCTTTCTTTCTCTCTATCTCTCTTTTCTCTCTACTTCTCTTTATTTTATCAGAGCCGCCGACTTTGTATTCCATCGTTCATAGTGAATTTTCCTTCTCTGCTCATGGTTTTTCCCGTCAAAGATTTTTCACGTAAATCTTGTGTATATTCTCTATTGTTCTTGTTGTCATTTTTCGTACTAATCTCGTTTCACATATTAAATATATCCTTTACTATTTATTTTTATATTAAATTAATTTTTTAACTTATAAAAATTTATTATAATTTTTAAGATCAATGCGTCTGAATTCAATTATATTTTTACTTTTTATTTTCATATTAAATTATATTTTTTCTTATTTATTTTTATATTAAATGAATTTTTTCTATTTAAAAAAATTATTTTAGCTGGTCAAAACTTGGACCAGTTCGATTTACCGAAATAACAAAGCACTTACTTTACAAGTTAGCCATGGAAGAAGAAGAATCGGTTTTGGAGACCAAAAGCTAGTCAGCATGCTGAATTGGCCGTTTGCCATGTGCGTAAGTAAGAGGAACAGTGACCATGATATTGACCAGACAAAACTACACCACGAGTTCTACATAAATGTTTGAGAACTTCCACTCATTCGACACGGGGAAGCTCAATCTTCCTTCAGTTTAACTGCGTGGACTCGAGATCAGTCTTCAAGCTGCATTTTTCTGGCAGAATGAATGGTGTTCGAGTACAGAGCTGTGCGTTCATCAAACAATCTACAGCGTTCATCAAGCAATCTGGATGGGGGGCTTGAGCAACATGCTGGTGTTCCTCATTGTCAAATGAACTTGAGTCGTGAGATACATGTCCTCATTTAAGACATGTCTCGTATAAGCGAACAAGCATAAATAGTGAAACCCTCCACCATGGCGTAGTAGTTAAGATGCAACGGAGATAAATCAAGTACTGTTGCCGTTCGATTATCAGGACATGATGTTAAATTTAGTAGAAAAATTTAGATTGAGCAGTCATGGGTCACCTATGGACAGAAAAAACTCACGAGTTTGCTTTCACGAGCGGAATATCAATTCAGCATTGGACTGTTTCACAGGGAGGCGAAGACCGCGGAGGTTGGTTGCCGATGACTTACTACAACACTTTCATGATTTACCGGACTGGTATAAAATTTCTGAGACCGGGACAATTATCTTCAGAATTAATTGAATCGTAAAAATTGAATATCTAGTGGAAAAAAATGAACCTACAGAGGTATTATGAAATAAATCAAGGACTATGATTTAATTCTCTGGTGGGATAAACGACGTTGAATTTGATGAGGAATTTGGGTTGGACGACCATGGGCGAAAAAGTTCACACATTTGCTCTCGTGAGTAGAATATTCGATTCGGTGTTGGAACTGTCTTATTTAGATGGTGGGATGGAAAACTTACTGGACTTATCGCATTCAAGAATATTAGTCAGAATATAAGATTTGAAAACAAGCAAAAACACAAAATCAATTAAACAATATAAATTGTAGAGTAAATTAAAACGTTCATACTTATGTAAATTTAGTCTGATAACGAAGACCAGTATTGGTAGATTCAACTTCCTTACTAGAGCCATCATTGAAAAACTGCCACGATCCGACATTGGTATAGTGTCAATGATGGATGATCCAGCTGAGATCGAGAAGGACGATGGGCTGCTAGTAGATCGGGAACTAGGACACGATGGAATTCGAGAATGATGGGATTGGAGTGGCCTATTTATGAGTCAACTAGGAGCCTAATTGATCTTCATGAGTTTGGTTGGTAGTAGGTCGGTGGGCCATTAAGTCCGTAAATTGGCAGATCAACGGAGATCGAATTCTCAAGTTAAGGACAACATAGATCAACTTCCTCCAAGTAGATAGGACTCAGGTGACTCAAGTGCTACTACACTTAGTAGATGGATGTTAGAAGGGCATCAGCACGGACAGAACGGATCTTAGATTTTAAAAGATCCAATGTAAAAAAAAATGTCTTTGTATTCATATAAAAATAATAAAATTGATACTATAAAAATAATTTTATTAACAGAATACATTAATTAAGATTTATATCTACAATGCTAATAATCAATATCATTACATCATAGAAAATAAAAAATAATTATTACAATTAACTATATATAAAAAAAACTAATCTTCTTATATTTTTATCTACAAAGTCATCAATCAATCTTTCATAATTAAATTTTTCTTAAAACTCACTCTCTATAGAAATCATAGCTAATACATTAAATCTTGTTTAGGTTATAATTGATCTCAAATAATATTTCAACAACCTCAATTTAAAAAATTTATTTTTACATATGTCAATCACCGGAATAGTCATTAATATCATGTATATAATGAATGAATTTGAGAAATAATTCATTCTTTAAAAAAAAAATAATTAATATTTTATTTGCTATTTTTGTTTCCTTTAATAGAATATGTTGTACGATATTTAGTTCTTGATATAAGCCATCTCCATCCAAATTTAAAATATCTTGTCATGTACCCTCTTTTCTTTGTGGTTTTTTTTTTTCAAAATTCTTGCAACGAGCTTTCAAGTTCTCATCACCAATGAATTCAGTTGTGAAAAGGAATCTAAAAAGATCATCATATTTCTCATATCACTCAAAGTTTTTCTTCAATGACCCTATTGTTTAATTTACAATAGATGTAGAAGGAATAATGAACATTAAAATCTTCATTGGTAGATTTTTGAGGTATTTTAGAAGACTCACATATAACCTCATTGAAATATATTTTTTATATATTTGTCTCTTTTCGGGAAACAAAAACAGAATGAATCTCAATTGTCGAAGCAAGTTTTTTTTTGGTTGTACTGATAACTTGTCCAAATTCAGATTCTCTATACTCTTCAAAAGAAACAACTAACCCTTTAACCTTGGTCATAACAAAATCAATGAGTATGTTTTCGGATGTTAACTTTACCTAATATGTTATACCAAATAATCATGTCCACTAAAAACTCAAAATTTTCAAGTTCAAATATTGCTAAAGACTTTGCTTCACTTTTTATTTTAGAGTTTGTGCCTTTTTTTCTTCAACTTGAAGTAAAATTTCTCTGGTTTCTTGAGCTTAAAGTACCACTGTTTTCACACTTTCAATATGACTTTTCCATCGAGTGATTGATAATGACTTGAGAGTTAAACCTTTTACTATTACATGATCTATCAAAACCTTCCATCTCTTTATAGAATGAGAAAAATATTGTATAAATTAATTGTACTATTCCAAAAAAAGTCTTTCGCTTTTCTATAATAATTTGCAATGTTACAAAGTGTTAAATTCAAACAATGACAACCACATGGAGTGTATAATGCTTTAGGATTTATATCCAACAGTTTTTTTACACCTTCATGTCTACCTTTCATATTTACCTCAATATCATATCCCTGCTCTCTCACATTATCATTATTGATATCAAGTCCAAAACTTTTCAACACAATTTATAGTTTTTCAAACAACCCTTTTCCTATTGTATCATCCATTTTCAAAAATCTCAAAAAGTATTTTGCTACTTTCATTGGGTTTGTGGAAATATCAATGTATTTTATAATTACAATTATTTTCTCTTAGTTACTAACATCAAGTGCAATCAAATATTGTAAAAAAAAACATAGCTTCTTTAATGTTGTGAAGAATAGAACTCTTGATTTCAAAAGCTAACAAATATATCAACTCATTTTGAATTTTGTGACTAAGAGATGTATATTACTTTCAAGATGCTCCTTCATCATTGAGTCCCACTCAACAATCATCTCAACAACAGCTATAAAGTTTTAATTGTTATCACAAATGAAAATCTCATGTTCCGGAAGAAATCGATGTCGACGGTCAGTCACCAGGGTTCAGCCCATTAGGATGATGACGAGAGAGAAAGAGCTCCCACCCTGCGAGATTAACACGAGCGTTAATGGGAACCCACTGGAGACTGTCCAGCGGAGCTCACTCCGACGCTCAAGTCAGTACGAGAGTCTCTGAGGGAGAAAGAAATAAGGAGAAGTGTCAGTAAGAATGAGCATAACCCCTTTACCTGAGGGGTTGGAGTACCTTTTGTTGGATCGAGAGAACCGATAGAGGGGGTGAATATCGGAAAACGTTCGGATTTTAGAATTAGAGAAATTACGCAGTGGAATAACAACAATCGCGAACACAGGTAGTTTTATTTGGTTTGGAGCCTAGGTCGACTCCTACTCCAAGGCCCACGGTCGTTGATCGTTTTCTGCGGGCAATTCTATAAGTTCGCAAAACGGTTTACAAATAGATGTTACAATTGCAGTATAGTAAATACAAAAATTAAAAGATCGCTCTTTGTTTGTAACGACCCAGAAAATTCTCTTAATATTTTCTTAAAATATTGAGCATGTCTAGATAATTTTCCGAGGGGCCCAGAAATAATTACGTAAAATTGGGCCTAGAAATCCATGTTTTCTCATTTAAATTGAGAAAACTAAGTACTAATGAGCTTTAAATGAGCTCCAAAAATAGGTATTAATTAGGTAAAAATTTATATAAATTAGGAAAAATTAATATAAATATAAAAGAATTTTATTTATGAATATTAGCATAATTATGGGTGATTTTAGGGGGGATTTTCGGAAATTAAGAAATAAAAATAATAAAATAAATGAAATGAAAATAAAATAAAAAAAATAAAGGTGGATGGGCCAAGGATTGAACATTGGACCTCTTCTACAAGAATGAATGCTTTAACCAACTCACCTAGCAAGGAATTCTTGTGAGGAAAGGAAGTGAATGGTGGTTAAATGGTAGAAGAAGATGAAGGGCCATGGAAAACTCTTCATTCACCACCTTAATGGTTGATTAATAAGGGGGTTTGGGAGTTTCATTCTTCATGCCATCAATTGCATTTGCTCCTCTCTTCCTTCTCCATTCTTGCCGAGCACACAAGGAGGAATTCTCCCTTGAGAAAACTCCACAAAAGGCCTCCTTCTCCAAGATCTAAGGTCTTCTCAAGGTTCTAAGGGCTAGGTGTGGTCAAGTCTTCTTTCTTCTTTCCATCCAAGGTCTAAAAATCAAGAAATCTAAGGTAAGACTCCCTCACCTGTGGTATAATAGTTACCTATGATTTCCATGATTTTTGGCATGATATATGGGTTAGTTTCGGATTTAATGTTGAAGGGAAACAAAATCAAGGTTCCTATGTTCAAAGGTTTCGGCCAGCGTGTTTTAAAGGTCCATAATTATGCTAAAAATCATGATAATATTATTTTATGTTCCCTTATGATTTTTAGAAGTTAATTGGAATTTTTGGGGATTTTTGGAGTACCCTAGGACACCCTAGGGTCTCGGCCAACATGAAAGAAGCAAAACCCAGAACCTTAAGTTCAAGGGTTTCAGCCACCATGTTTTAAATGTCTAGAAATATGTTAAAAATCATGATAATATTATTTGATGTTCCCTTATGATGTTTAGAAGTTAAGTGTAATTTTTGGGGATTTTTGGAGTACCCTAGGACACCCTAGGGTCTCGGCCAACATGAAAGAAGCAAAACCCAGAACCTTAAGTTCAAGGGTTTCGGCCACCATGTTTTAAATGTCTAGAAATATGTTAAAAATCATTATAATGTTATTTGATGTTCCCTTATGATGTTTATAAGTTAAGTGTAATTTTTGGGGATTTTTGGAGTACCCTAGGACACCCTAGGGTCTCGGCCAACATGAAAGAAGCAAAACCCAGAACCTTAAGTTCAAGGGTTTCGGCCACCATGTTTTAAATGTCTAGAAATATGTTAAAAATCATGATAATGTTATTTGATGTTCCCTTATGATGTTTAGAAGTTAAATGTAAATTTTGGGAATTTTTGGAGTACCCTAGGACACTCTAGGATTTCGGCCAACATGAAAGGGACAAAACCAAGGTCCCTATGTTTATGGGTTTCGACCACCATGATTTAAATGTCTATAAATATGTTACAAATCATGATAATGTTATTTAATGTTCCCTGATGATGTTTAGAAGTTAAGTATAAATTTTGGAAATTTTTGGAGCACCCTATAGGCCTCATATGGTTCGGCCAACCCCAAGGACCCAAGGGTTAGGGTTGAGTCTTTAACTTCAACTTATGTTTATGTGTTGCCATGATATAAGGATGATGGATGGTGATTGTGTGAATTTCACATGGCCATGGGACTCCATAAGTTTCGGCCAATAAGGGTTAATAGGATAAGAGTTAAGATTTATTCCAAGTAAGGGTCCCAATGACCCTATGGTAAGATGTGATTTATGTTTATGAATGATATGCTATGTTATGAATGATATGTCATGCTTACGAATGATATGCCATGTTTATGAATGATATGCCATGGTTATACATGATATGCTATGCTTATAAATGATATGCTATGTTATGAATGATATGCCATGCTTACGAATGATATGCCATGTTTATGAATGATATGCCATGGTTATACATGATATGCTATGCTTATGAATGATATGTCATGTTATGAATGATATGCCATATTTACGAATGATATGCCATGTTTATGAATGATATGCCATGGTTATGCATGATAAGAATGATGTTACGATAAGTATGTTATGATCATGTTCATGATAAGAATGATGCCATGATAAGTATGCTATGAATGACTTATGAATGATGAAGCATGAAAAGTATTTTTACTTTATGTATGGGCTTGTACCGGACCGAAGTATGGGTCCAAGGGATGGGCACCTTAAGAACGCCCCGGTTATGGACTACCGCAGCTGTCCACGGTTCTGGCACTACCGGAGCTGTACAACAGGGATGGGCTCCTTAAGAAGCGCCTCGGTTCGGGGACTACCGATTATGCTGTCCTTACCCTAGTAGGTCGGGGCTAGCTACCTCGGATTTACTAGGGATGCGCGCTATGATGTATGTATGTGGTACAAGCCGGAGACCCCAAATGATGTTATGATGATTATGTTTAAGAAATGAAAAGTATGTTTTTAAAAGATTAAGCATCCTTATGATATATATGCATTGCCCATACATTCATTATGGAAAAGTATGTTTATGAAAAATATGTTCATGAAAAGTATGATTTTAAACTAAGCATCCATATATGTATATGCATTCCACTCATGCATCCATTTATGTTATGCATTATGCTATGATGATAAGATTTTATGCTTACGTTTCATGTTAAGAAGTATGCATGAGAATGAATGATTTATGCCATAAAATATGTCATGCTACTATGTTTATGATTTATGTCATGAAAGATGTCATGCTACTATGTTTATGATTTATGCCATGAAAGATGTCATGCTACTATGTTTATGATTCATGCCATGAAAGATGTCATGCTACTATGTTTATGATTTATGCCATGAAAGATGCCATGCTACTATGTTTATGATGTATGCCATGAATTATGTCATGCTTAGAATGTTTACCATGTTTATGTGCATGCCATGCTAAAGTGATTTAAGATGTTATGCTTTAAGTAGAGCACCAAGTATGTTAAAGTTTATGTATGACGAATGTTTTAATGAGTAGGAAAGAGTCTTACTAAGCCTGTGTGCTTATAGTCTTCTTTCCTTATACCGCAGATCATGCAAGGGGATAACGAGGAAGCAGCAGGAGGGCCTGAAGTATGTGTGTGTTGGTGACTTGGCCCATGAAATCGAATGTGTTAACCGTTTATGCTAAGAACTTTATTTTGCTACCTATATGCTCGAATAGTGATTTATGGAACTTTATGATAAGATGTCCAGTATGATATGATATGAACCTTATGGTATGATGTTAAGCATGTTATGATATGATGATTAAGCATGATGTTCATATGTGAAGTTCCATGTCATTATATTAGGGATGGTAGTAGGGGCATGTATATGTAACGTTTAAGTTATTCCGCTGCAGTATGATGCTACATGCCTTAAGTAAGTCAGCGTAACGCCGCTTTAGGAAAAAAAAAAGCGGGCGTTACAGGTTCGTATCAGAGCCGTTACCATCTCACTACACACACATCAAGCCCTCTCCTGCAGCTTCCAAGTAAGTATCTTTAAGTGTATTTTATGTTTTATTATGTTCCTAGAATGATGATATCTATGACCATAGAATATGCAAGTATGAACCATGATGAAAGGTACTTTGAGATAAGTACCTATGAACGATATTTATGATAAAAAGTATGTTACGATATGTAACGACGAATGATGCTTTATCTTATTTTAGGAGTTTGACATTTAGAATAATATAGGGGTAGAAAAAGGAGAGCAAGTAGATGGGAGAGGAGGAATGTGTAAAGTAATGAGGACATTATCTGTATGAGTGTCATGACTGTTTGGAATTAAGAAAAGTGGTGGACCAAAGCAAGTTTGTACTGATGATAAAAGGTGTATGTTAATATTTAGTGATGAGCATAGAAGTAAAGAAAGGATGGTGCTTTATTAAGGGGGACTTATTAACTGTAGTATTAAGGGAGTAGAGTATTTGGTAGGGGTATTCTAAGAGATTGTAGTGGTTATGAAATGAAGACTTAGTGATGTATATCTATTAGGAATAGATTAATGTGTTAAGTTATTTGAATTCTCAAACAGATATATATATATAGTAGTAGCCATAGGGTAACATTCTTGATACAGGAAAGAAAGAGAGTAAGAACTAGATATGCAAAAGGAGGCGTGATAGAGATCAGCGAATAGGACCTTAGCTATAACTCTGTATGAAGGAACTAGAGGTTAGTGTTATCAGAGGCAAGAAGGTAGTAAGAGCTTCTTTGCAAGCAAACTTACTAGGTGAAACGATCTAATAAGGTATAGATTTTGGAAAAGATCGATATAAGAATATTTTATTAATTCTTGATAGAGAAGTGAGATACGGAGATCATAAGAATGTGATTTTTGCGATTAGAGTGGAGAAAGCATGGCTAATAAATGAGAAAAGGTATTTGGATACGTGAAAGAAGACTATGGAAAGATAGAACAGAAAGTTAGAAGTTTAGTATAATATGTGGTTCAATTAAGATAGTAACAGTTCATGCGAACAGTAAAGAATGGACTGTAAAGTAATTTGGATTGAGCGAAAATAATGAAATGAATACTCCAAATCATTTTTCTTACAAGTGTAAGTGGTATTTTCTTTTAGATTATGATGGGTAGAGTTAGGCAATGAATATTTAATATAATTTATTAGTAAGTAAAATATAATCAGAATTCTTGTCGTGTCCTAATAAAAGATAGTATATACAATAGTTGTAGTTTGTTAGTAGAAACTTTGAGATAAATAAATAACCATTATAGAAGTAGGTTAAGTTAAAAGCAATGTCAATGTGTTATTTCAGTGAAAGGTAAGTTGAAAGCCTCGATGAGACTTTTCCATTAATTTTACAAGATGAATTATGAGTACCGGAGTTAGTATGTAATGATAATATAATGCAACAGATAGTATATATCAGAAACGATACATGTGAGTAAAATAGACCAACATAAAAGATAATAGGCTAAGATGAATAACGCAAATTCACTATGACGAATAGGCATTATAGCTAAGATAATAAGCTAATTTTATGAATTTAATTGAGAAATTTTAGTATAATTAACAGGGACGGTATGCATTATAGGTTAGGTAGTTAAAACAGAGTAAGTAGCTCAAATAACGAGAATAGGAAGTAATAGGACAAGCGATACATGAGTTTATGTACTATGAGAAGTTACGTTACATAGAAACAAATATAGAATAGACAATAATAAGGTAAGAGTAATTCTCGGAAAAAGGGGAAGGAGATTCGAGTGGAAAGGACAAAGAGTTGTACTTATATAAAGTGGTAATCATGTTGTTGAGGAGTAGACTTGAAGTATGATACTGAATGTAATAAGAGGGAATCATATAATAATAGTTGTAATTTTCATTTAGTTGAATACAGAAAAAAAGACGTATGTGAGAAGCAAAGACACTGAAATTAGTACTAATTGAGAGGAGCTTCGGAGTGATAAGTTGGTGCATAGATGATAAATATGTGCATAGTAAATGAAAGTTAGATTCTAGTTTGAAGTAGCGAATGCAATTAACCAGGAATAAGTAAATTATATTCTTTCGTGAATAGCTTAATAATAGACAAAACTAGAGCAAGAAGGTACCTCTAGTCAAGATCTTATGGTGAAGCCAGCAGTTCGAGGAAGCTACCTGGGAACGCGAGGACGAAATGAGGCGCAAGTACCCGGAATTATTCTAAGTTCGAGGACGAACTTTCAAGAGGTATGGGGGATTGTAACGACCCGGAAAATTCTCTTAATATTTTCTTAAAATATTGAGCATGTCTAGATAATTTTCCGAGGGGCCCAGAAATAATTACGTAAAATTGGGCCTAGAAATCCATGTTTTCTCATTTAAATTGAGAAAACTAAGTACTAATGAGCTTTAAATGAGCTCCAAAAATAGGTATTAATTAGGTAAAAATTTATATAAATTAGGAAAAATTAATATAAATATAAAAGAATTTTATTTATGAATATTAGCATAATTATGGGTGATTTTAGGGGGGATTTTCGGAAATTAAGAAATAAAAATAATAAAATAAATGAAATGAAAATAAAATAAAAAAATAAAGGTGCATGGGCCAAGGATTGAACCTTGGACCTCTTGTACAACAATGAATGCTTTAACCAACTCACCTACCAAGGAATTCTTGTGAGGAAAGGAAGTGAATGGTGGTTAAATGGTAGAAGAAGATGAAGGGCCATGGAAAACTCTTCATTCACCACCTTAATGGTTGATTAATAAGGGGGTTTGGGAGTTTCATTCTTCATGCCATCAATTGCATTTGCTCCTCTCTTCCTACTCCATTCTTGCCGAGCACACAAGGAGGAATTCTCCCTTGAGAAAACTCCACAAAAGGCCTCCTTCTCCAAGATCTAAGGTCTTCTCAAGGTTCTAAGGGCTAGGTGTGGTCAAGTCTTCTTTCTTCTTTCCATCCAAGGTCTAAAAATCAAGAAATCTAAGGTAAGACTCCCTCACATGTGGTATAATAGTTACGTATGATTTCCATGATTTTTGGCATGATATATGGGTTAGTTTCGGATTTAATGTTGAAGGGAAACAAAATCAAGGTTCCTATGTTCAAAGGTTTCGGTCAGCATGTTTTAAAGGTCCATAATTATGCTAAAAATCATGATAATATTATTTTATGTTCCCTTATGATGTTTAGAAGTTAATTGGAATTTTTGGGGATTTTTGGAGTACCCTAGGACACCCTAGGGTCTCGGCCAACATGAAAGAAGCAAAACCCAGAACCTTAAGTTCAAGGGTTTCGGCCACCATGTTTTAAATGTCTAGAAATATGTTAAAAATCATGATAATATTATTTTATGTTCCCTTATGATGTTTAGAAGTTAATTTTAATTTTTGGGGATTTTTGGAGTACCCTAGGACACCCTAGGGTCTCGGCCAACATGAAAGAAGCAAAACCCAGAACCTTAAGTTCAAGGGTTTCGGCCACCATGTTTTAAATGTCTAGAAATATGTTAAAAATCATGATAATGTTATTTGATGTTCCCTTATGATGTTTAGAAGTTAAGTGTAATTTTTGGGGATTTTTGGAGTACCCTAGGATACCCTAGGGTCTCGGCCAACATGAAAGAAGCAAAACCCAGAACCTTAAGTTCAAGGGTTTCGGCCACCATGTTTTAAATGTCTAGAAATATGTTAAAAATCATGATAATGTTATTTGATGTTCCCTTATGATGTTTAGAAGTTAAGTGTAATTTTTGGGAATTTTTGGAGTACCCTAGGACACTCTAGGGTTTCGGCCAACATGAAAGGGACAAAACCAAGGTCCCTATGTTTATGGGTTTCGACCACCATGATTTAAATGTCTATAAATATGTTAAAAATCATGATAATGTTATTTAATGTTCCCTGATGATGTTTAGAAGTTAAGTATAAATTTTGGGAATTTTTGGAGCACCCTATAGGCCTCATATGGTTCGGCCAACCCCAAGGACCCAAGGGTTAGGGTTGAGTCTTTAACTTCAACTTATGTTTATGTGTTGCCATGATATAAGGATGATGGATGGTGATTGTGTGAATTTCACATGGCCATGGGACTCCATAAGTTTCGGCCAATAAGGGTTAATAGGATAAGAGTTAAGATTTATTCCAAGTAAGGGTCCCAATGGCCCTATGGTAAGATGTGATTTATGTTTATGAATGATATGCTATGTTATGAATGATATGCCATGCTTACGAATGATATGCCATGTTTATGAATGATATGCCATGGTTATACATGATATGCTATGCTTATGAATGATATGCTATGTTATGAATGATATGCCATGCTTACGAATGATATGCCATGTTTATGAATGATATGCCATGGTTATACATGATATGCTATGCTTATGAATGATATGTCATGTTATGAATGATAAGTCATGTTTACGAATGATATGCCATGTTTATGAATGATATGCCATGGTTATGCATGATAAGAATGATGTTACGATAAGTATGTTATGATCATGTTCATGATAAGAATGATGCCATGATAAGTATGCTATGAATGACTTATGAATGATGAAGCATGAAAAGTATTTTTACTTTATGTATGGGCTTGTACCGGACCGAAGTATGGGTCCAAGGGATGGGCACCTTAAGAACGCCCCGGTTATGGACTACCGCAGCTGTCCACGGTTCTGGCACTACCAGAGCTGTGCAACAGGGATGGGCTCCTTAAGAAGCGCCTCGGTTCGGGGACTACCGATTATGCTGTCCTTACCCTAGTAGGTCGGGGCTAGCTACCTCGGATTTACTAGGGATGCGCGCTATGATGTATGTGTGTGGTACAAGCCGGGGACCCCAAATGATGTTATGATGATTATGTTTAAGAAATGAAAAGTATGTTTTTAAAAGATTAAGCATCCTTATGATATATATGCATTGCCCATACATTCATTATGGAAAAAGTATGTTTATGAAAAGTATGTTCATGAAAAGTATGATTTTAAACTAAGCATCCATATATGTATATGCATTCCACTCATGCATCCATTTATGTTATGCATTATGCTATGATGATAAAATTTTATGCTTACGTTTCATGTTAAGAAGTATGCATGAGAATGAATGATTTATGCCATAAAATATGCCATGCTACTATGTTTATGATTTATGTCATGAAAGATGTCATGCTACTATGTTTATGATTTATGCCATGAAAGATGCCATGCTACTATGTTTATGATTCATGCCATGAAAGATGCCATGCTACTATGTTTATGATTTATGCCATGAAAGATGCAATGCTACTATGTTTATGATGTATGCCATGAATTATGCCATGCTTAGAATGTTTACCATGTTTATGTGCATGCCATGCTAAAGTGATTTAAGATGTTATGCTTTAAGTAGAGCACCAAGTATGTTAAAGTTTATGTATGACGAATGTTTTAGTGAGTAGGAAAGAGTCTTACTAAGCCTGTGTGCTTATAGTCTTCTTTCCTTATACCGCAGATCATGCAAGGGGATAACGAGGAAGCAGCAGAAGGGCTTGAAGTATGTGTGTGTTGGTGACTTGGCCCATGAAATCGAATGTGTTAACCGTTTATGCTAAGAACTTTATTTTGCTACCTATATGCTCGAATAGTGATTTATGGAACTTTATGATAAGATGTCCAGTATGATATGATATGAACCTTATGGTATGATGTTAAGCATGTTATGATATGATGATTAAGCATGATGTTCATATGTGAAGTTCCATGTCATTATATTAGGGATGGTAGTAGGGGCATGTATATGTAACGTTTAAGTTATTCCGCTGCAGTATGATGCTACATGCCTTAAGTAAGTCAGCGTAACGCCGCTTTAGGAAAAAAAAAAGCGGGCGTTACATTGTTACCGACGTCCGGTGTGGAATGTTTCTCGGAGCAGAGGGACGTCGTCGGCGCTTGTATCTCGAGTCAGGAGGTTTCTGGAGCAGAGCGCGGGAGCAGAAGAGCGTGATTGCGTTGAATGAATTTGTTGTCTGAAGCCTCGGGGTCGAGAGCCCTTTTATAGGCCCTGGGGGCGCCCCCCCCCCTACGTGTCGGCCGATCCGCCTTTAACTTGGTCCGCTTCTGATCCCTTCAAACTCGGGATCAGATCTTGACTGGGGCGCCCGGGACGCTGGGGGCGCCCGGATTGACTAGGTCAAACTCTTATCCTCTTGGCTTCGCTGGAGTTGCTTCAACTTCTTGACCTGGGGGCGCCCGGGAGCAGTGGGGGCACCCGGAAGCACGGGGGCGCCCCGAACATGAACTGTCGAAGCCTTCTTTTGCATTATGTGTTTTGTATTCACCTTGGGGGCGCCCGGGACACTCCGGGTGCCCTGGTCAGCTGTTGCCTCACTCCTTTGAGGCTCTTTGAGCTGCAGACACTCGTTCCTTCGGTCCTGCATCCAGGGTTAGTCCAAAACACCATAGAGAAATAAGATATTAGTTTACACAGCCTTAGCTGTCTTGGTTCTGACTTTGGGCCTCCAAAATGGAACCCTAGGTCGAACCGACGCCTACTGTTCCCTCGACGGGGAACGCGTCCTCACCTACTCCTCTCGGGAGAATATACCTGATGTCAACCGCTCCTCTGGTTGGACTTTTGCCTAGCGGTCCTTCGCTAGGTCTTGGATACCAAGCTGTCCTTCGCCCGGTGCCTAGCTGTCCTTCGCTAGGTCTTCAGTCCCAAGCTGTCCTTCGCCTGGCGCCTAGCAGTCCTTCGCTAGGGCTTCAGTACCCTGACATTCCTTCGCCAGTGCCTAGCAGTCCTTCGCTAGGGCTTTGTACCCTGGCATTCCTTTGCCAGTGCCTAGCAGTCCTTCGCTAGGACTTTTCCTACACACTTGAGTAATTTGTTAGATAACAAGTAAGACTTAACTTTTGAGCCCTGTTGCAATTATCAAAACTCAGGTTCGACTTGGGTGCTTTCTGCACCAACAATCTCCCCCTTTTTTATTTATGGCAACCCTGGTTCAAAAAGTTAAGTTTAATCAAAGCATATAAAAATTACCTTTTGTTCCCTCCCCCTGGAAGGAATCTCCCCCTAGATTTTTCAAAAATTTGTGGGGGTTTTTGAAAATAGGTTTTAAGTCTGAAGATGGTTTTAACTTAAAAAAAAATTTAAGCTTTAAAGCTTATATTTTCCAAAATGATTTTCGTTGTGTACTTTGGAAAGAATTTAACCACTTTGACAAATTTTGAAAACTTTAAGAAGAGTTTTGAAAACATGAGTACCGAAAATTTTGACGCCTTAAGTTTAAAGTACTCCAAAGTTTTGAAAACTTTAAGTTTTAAAGTACTTGGTTAAATTTGAACACTTTAATTTTAAGTACTTAGAGTTTGAAAAACTTCAGTTTTAAGTACTTAGGAAACTTTTAAGAACCGTTAGTTTAAAGTACTTAGCACTTTTTTGAAAACTTAAAAACTTAAGTACTTAATAAGATTTTGAAACTTTAAGAACTCAGTAAAATTTTGAAACTTAAGTACTTAGTAGAATTTTGAAAATTTAAGTACTTAGTAAGATTTTGAAAACTTGAGAACTTAAGTACTTAGTAACTTAGTACTTTCTGAATTAAAGATAGAGTTAGATTTGAAAAACATAAATACTTAGAAAATTTTGAAAAGCTTAAGTACTTAGAAAAGTTTTGAACAGCTTATGTACTTAGAAAAGTTTTGAAAAGCTTAAGTACTTAAGTACTTTAGTAACCTTTTGAAAACTTAAGTGCTTTGAGAAACTTAGTACTTTTTGAATAAAGGATAGAGTTAAAAAAATTTTGAGCTAAAAAATTTTAAACTCTCTCCTTTCCTATCTCTCCTTTCCTATCTCTCCCCCTTTGCCATATATCAAAAACAGATAAATATAGCAGAAATTAAATTGCATAAAGGAAATAACTTTCATAAAGGAAGATATTTGCATGATTTTGCTGTACTGAACCAATTCATGATAAGACTTAAACCAAATCAGTTAATTTTCTCTTGTAGGGACCTGTCTAACCCAATTAACTACTTACTAACTGTTATAAACAGTAGTTTTTGCTAGGGTTAGTCAAGTTTAAGTGTTTCTGTTCAAGTTAGATTTTCTAAACTTGACACTTAACTTGATTGCTGTGTAAGTTGTATTTAGTGCCCCAATTACTGCAGATGCACTGACTTAAAGAATCTTGAATTAAGGCAAAGACCTAAGCATCTCAACCCATTCTAAGTTATCAATCAAAAGTACCCTAAGGTGCTTGTGAGATGCTGGCTTCTAAATCTATAGGTGCATGCAGTTCTAGGGTTAGGGCCTAGACTAAGTCCATTTGCGAAAAAGCCCTAGTTTTGAAAGGGGGTAGTTTTGAAATAAAACTAAGACGAATTTTTTTTTTAAAAAAAAACTGATTTTGAAATTAAGTAAAACAGTTTTTCAAATTCTTTTAAAAACTGATTTTTAAATCAAGTAAAGCAGTGAGAAAATCAAAAGTAGAGTTAACCTATTCTATAGAGCGCAATCCTAACTGCCTTCTTAGTGAGCTGAACTCAGACTCAGGTAAGGGTTTTGTGAGTATATCAGCTAAGTTGGATTTAGAGTCTATATGCTTAAGTACTATTTCACCCCTGGCTATATGGTCTCTTACAAAGTGATGTTTGACTTCTATGTGTTTGGTTTTGGAATGTTGGATTGGGTTCTTAGTTAGATTAATTGAACTTATATTGTCAATAAATACTTGAGTTTGGGTGTAGTTGAGCTGGAAGTCCTTAAGAGTGTGCATCATCCATAAAAGTTGAGCTACACATTCTCCTAAGGCAACATATTCAACTTCAGTTGTGGATAGAGTCACACAGTGTTGTTTTCTGCTGCACCAACTTACTAGACTATATCCTAACAGTTGGCAGCTTCCACTCGTGCTCTTTCTATCTAATTTGCAACCAGCATAGTCAAAATTCGAGTATCCTGACAAATTGAAGGTTGAGGTTCTAGGATACCAAATCCCTACATTTAGGGTGCCCTTTACATATCTTAGTATTCTTTTTAGGGCTGCTAAGTGTGTTTCCTTAGCACAGGTTTGGTATCTAGCACACATCCCTACAGCAAAAAGAATGTCAGGTCTGCTGGCTGTAAGGTACAGTAGACTACCTATCATACTTCTATAGAGTTTAAGGTCCATTGGTTTACCATCGGGGTCACTATCTATTTTTACATTAGTGGTCATGGGGGTACTTATGCTTTTAGAGTTATCCATTTTAAATTTCTTTATTAACTCTTTAGCATATTTGGATTGATGGACATAGTTTCCATCCCTAGTTTGTTTAATTTGTAAGCCTAGGAAAAAGTTAAGTTCACCAACTAGGCTCATTTCAAATTCGTTTTCCATTATTTTAACAAATTCTTTTAGAAATTTCGAGTTGGTGGACCCAAAGATTATGTCATCTATGTAAATTTGGGCAATATTCTGAGTCTTGTACATTTCTAATCAGGCAGTTAGAATTGTTGAAGGTGACTATATAACCAGAATCACATAACTGACTTATGCTAAGCAAATTAAAATTGATGTTTTCAACCAAAAGAACTTTCTTAATAACAAAGTCAGATTTAAGCTCAATATTACCTAACTCAATTACCTTGAGTGTAGCATTGTTGCCAAATGCCACTGAGCCTAGGTTCTTGAACTTGAATTTGGTGAACTTCAATTTATCTCCAGTCATGTGTCTGGAGCAACCGCTATCCAACATCCATTGGTCCAAATCTTTATGTTCCTACACATAAAGAGTTTTATTGATTTGGATCCAATTAGAGTCAGGAATAGCTTAAATTAAGTTTCACTGCCTAGTCCGTCTCACCCAAATCTAGGGTTTTCAATCACGTTAGCTTTATAGGTTTTGTGAGACAGGTTTTGATAAGTAAAATTATTTTAAAAAATTAATTTTTATTTAGAAAACCTTAAATTAATTTTTGAAAATAATTAAATTTATTAAAAAAATGTTTGAATCTACACCTAACTGAAAATTTGTGTTAGATTTGAATTTGACAAAGAATAATTTGAATTTAAAATTCAAAAATTGGCTTCCAGGTCTTGGCGAGGCACTAGGCCTTCTTTGGTCGTAGCCTTATTGGATCATCAACCCTTTCTTTGACAAAGCCGTTTAATAAAATTTCATTTTCAAAATTAATCTTTGAAAAGTTCTGGTCTAACTAGTTTGGATTTTGGATCGGTAGCTTCGGCTAGTTTCACCAGTCTAAAGAGACCAAGTAAACTTAACCTTATTAGAATTAGTTTCCCTAACGTACTATCATCTCACCGCCACCCAATACTATGTTGTTCAAGTTTCAGTTAAGTTTGTCCGGTCCTTATACTAACCATTCCTAAGTCTAAGCATGGTAAATTGCAGAAATTTAAATAAACAATCAAACAAGCAAATTGTAAGAATTAAATTCTATTTAACAATAAATATAGTTTTTAATTTGGCTCCCCCTGGACTAAAGCCACGGTAATGATTGGGCAAGATGTGAATCTTGTCCTTGGGGATCCAATACTGATTTGATCCAGTTGGTTTGTTTAGGTACAGTTTAGGTACCCATGCCTGAATTTTACTTCTGGACTGATTCAGTACAGTAAAGTAAGATCTTTGTCTAGATTTGGTTCTATAGCCAAGTCCGGATCGATTTAGAACTGATTTCTGCTTTCCAAGAATCATGTCAAGACCCTTGGAACCAGAAGTGAATTGTTCTAAAGCTGATCTAAGATCCTTAACCTGAGTTTTCAGGGAGGAGTTCTCCTTCTCAAGTTTTTCAACTTGAGTAGGAGTTCCTTCTTGAACCTTCTCGGTTAAGGGTTTAGAGTCAGCTCCCTCTTTCAGGAGTTTTACTTCCTGTCCTTTCGCCAAATCTCAAGAAAGATACGAAATTAGTTCATTTAATTAACATCTATTAAATCCACTTACCTTAATTTCGCCGTCCTCTGTGAAGGTCAGTCTGTCGTCGTCCTGTTCTGATTCTGACTCGGTCTGGACTTCTTCTGAGGCGGTTAGTGCGAGTAGGTTCGACTGTGGGACCTCTTCTTCTTCGGAGGAGGAGGACTCGTCCCACGTTGCTTGAAGTGCCTTCTTTCTTCTATTCTTCTTGGTTTCCTTTAGATTCGGACACTCCGTCTTGTAGTGACTCTTCTTCTTGCACTCGTAGCAGGTCACGTTGGGCTTGTTCTTTTCGTTTGCGGGTTCAGCTGGTTCGTCCTTTCTTCGGTTGGCTTTCCTTCTATTGGTTTGATTTTTCAGTTCTTTGTAGTAGTTTCTTGCCAGTCGGACCAGCTTAGGTCGATCTCCTTCTTCATCTTCTGAGTCTGAGTCTGAGTTAGACTCGGGTTCAGGTTGAGGCTTTTTCTTGGTTGACCTTCCAGTTTTACCTGCAATAAAGGCAATATCTTTCTCGGCCAAATTGCAGTTAGTCTGTTCATGCAGTTCTAATTCAGAGAATAATTCATCTAATTTTATTTTTGAAAGGTCTCTTGAAACCTTGTATGCATCTACCATAGATGACCACAAGGTATTTCTAGGGAAAGCATTTAAAGCATACCTTATTAGGTCACGGTTTTCTACCTTGTGACCAATAGTGTGTAGACCGTTCATTAGTTCTTGGATTCGGGCGTGAAGCTGAGCTGCTGTTTCGTTGTCGGCCATCTTGATGGTATATAGCTTGTTCAGGAGCAGATCTCTCTTACTGATCCGAGTGTCTGATGTTCCTTCGTGCAGCTCGATCAGTTTTCCCCACAGCTCCTTGGCACTGTTGAAAGGGCCCACCCGGTTCAGCTCCTCTTTTGTTAAGCCGCATTGAAGGGTCTGGGTCGCCTTTGCATCTGCTTCAATTCTTCATTTCAGAGCGGTGTCCCACTCTGTGTAGCTTTAAGGTACTCCTTCAGCAATTTTCGAAATCTCCAGTCCGGACTGGATGATTATCCACATGTCCACCTAAGTTTTCAGGTGGACCTCCATTCTGCTCTTCCAGTAGGAGAAGTCTTCTCCACTGAAGAGAGGTGGTCGTGCGGTGCTGAAGCCTTCTTGCATGGCCATGTATCTGAAATGTAAACAAAACAAAAAGAATATCCCAAGACATGGTCTTGGATTAGTAGTGCGGGATAAGAAAAAAATATTCGTCGAGTGGTGTTGCACCAACCTCGATCAACGAGAAGAAATTCGAACGAAAAAAAATATAAAAATCCAAAAAAAAATTCAAACTGGTAGTTGCACCAAATTTGAACTTCCCCGCTCTGATACCACTTGTTGGATCGAGAGAACCGATAGAGGGGGGGTGAATATCGGAAAACGTTCGAATTTTAGAATTAGAGAAATTACGCAGCGGAATAACAACAATCGCGAACACAGGTAGTTTTACTTGGTTCGGAGCCTAGGTCGACTCCTACTCCAAGGCCCACGGTCGTTGACCGTTTTCTACGGGCAATTCTATAAGTTCGCAAAACGGTTTACAAATAGATGTTACAATTACAGTATAGTAAACACAAAAATTAAAAGATCGCTATTTGTTACCGACGTCCGGTGTGGAATGTTTCTCGGAGCAGAGGGACGTCGTCGGCGCTTGTATCTCGAGTCGGGAGGTTTCTGGAGCAGAGCGCGGGAGCAGAAGAGTGTGATTGCGTTGAATGAATTTGTTGTCTGAAGCCTCGGGGTCGAGGGCCCTTTTATAGGCCCTGGGGGTGCCCGGAACATCGGGGGCGTCCCCCCACGTGTCGGCCGATCCGCCTTTAACTCGGTCCGCTTCTGATCCCTTCAAACTCGGGATCAGATCTTGACCGGGGTGCCCGGGACGCTGGGGGCGCCCGGATTGACCGGGTCAAACTCTTATCCTCTTGGCTTCGCTGGAGTTGCTTCAACTTCTTGACCTGGGGGCGCCCGGAGCGCTGGGGGCGCCCGGGAGCAGTGGGGGTGCCCGGAAGCATGGGGGCGCCCCGAACATGAACTGTCGAAGCCTTCTTTTGCATTATGTGTTTTGTGTTCACCTTGGGGGCGCCCGGGACACTCCGGGCGCCCTGGTCAGCTGTTGCCTCACTCCTTTGAGGTTCTCTGAGCTGCAAACACTCGTTCCTTCGGTCCTGCATCCAGGGTTAGTCCAAAACACCATAGAGCAATAAGATATTAGTTTATACAGCCTTAGCTGTCTTGGTTCTGACTTTGGGCCTCCAAAATGGAACCCTAGGTCTAACCGACGCCTACTGTTCCCTCGACGGGGAACGCGTCCTCACCTACTCCTCTCGGGAGAATGTACCTGATGCCAATCGCTCCTCTGGTTGGACTTTTGCCTAGCGGTCCTTCGCTAGGTCTTGGATACCAAGCTGTCCTTCGCCCGGTGCCTAGCTGTCCTTCGTTAGGTCTTCAGTCCCAAGTTGTCCTTCGCCTGGCGCCTAGCAGTCCTTCGCTAGGGATTCAGTACCCTGGCATTCCTTCGCCAGTGCCTAGCAGTCCTTCGCTAGGGCTTTGTACCCTAGCATTCCTTTGCCAGTGCCTAGCAGTCCTTCGCTAGGACTTTTCCTACACACTTGAGTAATTTGTTAGATAACAAGTAAGACTTAACTTTTGAGCCCTGTTGCCATTATCAAAATTCAGGTTCGACTTGGGTGCTTTCTGCACCAACACCTTTTATACCTGAGACGGCAGTCACACGTGTCCCCACATTCTTCTCCACGTCCCCTCAATTGTCAGTTACTTGATAATTCTTGTAACGGTCCTCACAACCATTAAATCTGGGTCATTGCGATAATTAAGGCTTTAATGGCCGTGTATTATGAGTCATGATTATCCCGTAATTATGAGTGGTAATTATCCACAGATCTGAAGAAAATGGGTGATTACTTGAGGTTGGGCTACCAGATAGGATGATCCTTGGGCTCCGCTACCCCGAGGTGATCTCGGGGGGGAGGGGTCCTGGGAGTTCGCCTTCCCGAGGTGATCTCGGGCATATGTCCTCCTGGGGCGATCTCAAAAGTAGGTCAGCCCGAGGTGGTCTCGGGAGTCAAAGAAAGAGAGTCGTCCAAACTCGGTAGACCTTGTCATATAACTTCTTCAATCCACGTGTCAGCCACGATGTGCTCAACCCCATCATCTCACAACGCTCTTTTTGTTTAGCCAAAAATCTCACAAGTGAAATTAATAGATATAATGCCTTCCTCCAACACTCTTTTGCCTTAATGATTTGATCTTGAATAGCATGATCAATTGTTGTACCCTTCACTAACCTAATACACAATTCAAATCAACTAGCATAATAATTAACAAGCTCAATATTTATCTCATGTTCTTTAAGTCTACTACTAAGATACCTTCAATCATAGTATCTCTCAATTTTTAGTTGACTTGGTTGAGGTCCCCTTTTAAACAACTTAATATAGGATCGATACACTTGAGCGGGGTGAATACGCGTCTTTTTATAAAAACATATCTTTTTTAGAATTTATAAAATAAGTGAGCAGAAAACTACGTACAAAAATACAAAAAAGCACACGGTAAGGATTTTACTTGATTCGGAACCTTTGGCGATTTTTTCTCTAAGACCCAAGTCCCTTGGACGTTTCCGATAAGTAATCCAAAATATACTCTACCGATAAACTCCCGATAGAGTGATTGAGTATAATATAAGAGCTCGGAATTGTAACAACCCTATACATTCCTTTGCAATAATAAATGAATTAACAATATGAAATTTCGTTACCTAACATAGTTATAGAAATTTGGTTGTGTTCATGTGTAGGTGTTGGTCTTCTAGCAACGATCGAACATAGATGAGTAGTAGAATAGCGGCGATAAGAAGACGGAGTAGAAGAGTGATCAGAATAGCTTCTGTCAGAGTTGTTTCTCAATGGCTACTCGAACAGGGGCAGATCTATAATTTTAGATTTAGGGAGCCACATACTAAGTGACGAAAAAAATTGACGGATTTAGAATTTTAGATTTAGGAGGGAGACACATACTAAGTGACGAAAATAATTATTATAATAATGATCTCCCTAATCTTTCAAAGATATAATATATATTTAATTGAAATTTGAAAAACAGAGAGAAGAAAAAAATTTAATTTAGTCCTCTAAGTAATTTGAACTCAAGATGTGTATTAAAATAAAAATAAAATTTACCATTAAATCAACTATAAATATTTAATAATAAAGGGGTCAAATAATATATATATTATGAAAATAAAAAAATTATGCTAAAAAAATTAAAATTGCTATATAAAAATAAAATTACTAAAAATTAAGGCTCCCAAGGTCCCCGTGTAAATCTGCCCCTGTGCTCGAAGACTCCTTTTATAGGTTGTTGAGGGCGCTCTAGTTCCCAACTAGGACGCCTTCAATCTGGAAATATGATCTGCACGAAATCGTCGTAGTTTATCTGGTTAAAGGCGTTTTCATCACCACCTGAGGCACCTCCATTCCAAACTGAGGTGTCTCAAATCCCAGCCAGGGTGTCTCCAATGCCAAATTATGATCCTTGGCGCTTATCTATGCGAAGGCATCCTCAACCAATTAGGGCGCCTCCAATCCCAACCCGAGGTATCTCGGGTACTATTATCCGAGGTTGATTTTTGCAATTTAGACTTGTAAAAAGGCATAAGTTCACAGAAATAAAATCTACCCTGCAAAACAAAGTTAGCATATTACAATAGTAGAGTAGATATGACTATTAATTGTAAGTACTCCAAGTAAGTTTTGATGTAATCAACAGAGCCAAGTTAGGTTCTATTGTGTTTGATCCCTATGTCTAAGTGTGCAAGAGCTTAGGAGTGCAGGAAGTCGAGTGGAAGACGCAATAGTCGAGAAGGATAGCATGGGAAGGGAGCCGACGGGCTCGGTGCATCTGAGGGATGCGGAGGTCTGTGGAAAAGTATGACGCTGGACCGAGAAGGATGCACACGACGTCTCAGGGATGAGAAGTTGGGCGGAATCACGCTTGAGAAAAAGGACGGAGGAGAGTTCGGGTGAGCCCAACTCTAGAAGGCCCGAATCACCCAAGAAGACCATTGGAGATCGGTCAACATAAAGCTGACCAAAAGTCACTCGGGCGCTCGTGAATGATGGTGCCCCTATGCACTCAGGCACCCCAGTGCATATAGGTGCCCGAGATGCAATAAGTTAATCCAAAGCTAGCCGTTTGCAATCGTTGCGAAGGGATAACCTCTAAGCCATGTGTAAGGCACCCTTAAGCTCTCGGGCGCCCGTGTAGGGCAACGCCAGCATTCAGATAGACTTAACCGGGGCTATAAATATGCCCCTAGAGCTTAGTTCTAAACATCAATTTAGCAGTGCACAAATTCCTTTTAGTTTTTCTCTATTTTCTGAGTTTTACAAGTGTGCAAGAGACTTTTCCGCCCCAAGGAGTTATTAAGGAGAATCGAGTTTTATTTTTGCCTTGAATTAGTAACATTCCTAGTTGCAAACTAAGTAACTGTCTGTGTCTCTTTCCTTTTTAGTTTAATTAATTCTTATGTTTATTTTGTTTGTGAACTAACTGACATCTTTATTGAGCAAGGATAAAAGATAGATTTTATTTTCAAGGGCAATTCACCCCCCTCTTGCCGACCGCACGATCACCGACAAGTGGTATCAAAGTGAGGACGCTCCAGAAGGACTAACTGCCAACTGAAGTAAGTACAAGATGGTCGGACCAGTCATCTATCCACCAAAGTTTGAGGAGTTCGCTAGTTGGAAGTGAAAAATACAAGTATTTTTTAAAACCAATTTTGATTTATTATTAATAATGAAGAATGGTTTTGAAGTCCCCAAAGACGTCGAGAATAAAGACAAAGATGAGAGCCTTTGGGAGAAAAAGGAGAAAGCAGACTTTGTAGCAAACGAAAAAGTAGAATTTCATCTGCTAACCGTTCTACCGACACAAGAAGTCAACCGCGTCGGAACCTACAAGTCAACGAAAGAGCTCTAGGAGAAATTCTTGGAGTTACAAGAAGAAACCTCGGAAGCGAAGCTGGCACGACGAGATATCCTTCGGAACCAACTCACCAACCTCCAAATAGAAGAAGGAGAGATGGTGGTGCAATTACATGTGAGGATAAAGAAATTAATCATCAGACTCACGAATCTCGGAGAAATAATAACTAACCGAGATTTACAAAGGTATGCTCTAAACGCATTTCTAAGAATCCCGGAGTGGACGCCAATCATAGATTCATACTATATCTCCAAGAATTTAGAGGTAAGCACTCTAGAATAATTATTTTGTACTTTAAAACTTCACGAGTCTCGGTGCACAGGAAATGATAGAAAGATGGACAACTTAGCCCTAAGCATAAGGAAGATTCAATATGAGGAGTCTTCAGAATATGAAGAAGACACAACATACATGGTAAGAAAACTATCCAAATATTTCAAATCTAAAAGGCTTAATAAAGTACAGAGTAAGAAACGTTCCCCAAAGCAAAGGAAGATTCGTTGCTATAATTGTGAAGGCGAAGGGCACATCAAAGAAAACTGCCCGAGGCTACAGGTGAATAAAACCAATAAGGTCAAACACAAAAACCTAAAAGTCACATGGGACGAATCATCATCAGATGAGTCCAATCTCATGGAATACGCTGGACTTGTGCTGATGTCCACCCACGAACAAGAAGAAAGCATCGATTAAGGGGGAGCCACATCTGAAGATAGCAGCGACGACGGGGGATCTTCAGAGTTCAAAAAAGATATGGTAAGTGAGATATGCTTTCTACCTCCTGATAAACTTTATTCAGGTATTAAGGCAATGATGAATTCAATATGCAAATTAGAACATAAAAATTTAGAACTGAAAAAAATAACTATCTTCTTCATGCCCAATAGATATGTACGATAGGTTGAAATTAGAAAATGAAGATTTGAAGGCTCAAGTTGAAAAATTGAAAAACAATCATGCATGTTTAAATTGTATTCAAAATTCAAAAGTTCGATATTATGGAAAACTAAATTGGTATTTACGATTTCACAGGGGCTAAATTGTAAAAAATCTCAAAACTTATATTCCACCTAAGTTTTTTATTAATTCTGTTAGAAAGAACTTATATTAAGTCTCAAATATTAAACTGTTAGATTTTATTTATTACTTGTTTGTCAATATTTTTTTTATAATTAATGCTTTATTTATAATCTTTTTGAATTTTTTTAAGATATAATTGTTGCAAAAAAATTAGTTTAATATTTTTTGATGATAGAGTCTATTGTAAGCTATCTACAAATTATTTTCAAAATTTTTCACAATTAAATAGACTTATTATGATTTTTCCATTCGAAAGAATATTTTTAAATTTTAAAAATACTTAAAAAATTAATTTCATCGAATCCAATTTTTGTGAATTATTTTTCAAGTGTTGAAAAAAAATTCAAATTTATTTAAAGTTGAAATCAAATTTTAAAATAATCTATTTTAAAATTTATCAACTCAGAATTCAAAATTATTTTCATAAAGTTAGAAAATTGATTTCACTTTGATAATTTTTACAAAAATGAGTCTGCTAAAAGTCTAACTTGCATAAAAATTTGAGTAATTTTTGAGTTAAAATAAATTAATAAAAATGATTTTGAACTTTAAATTTTAAAAATAATTTTTGACCAAATTTTGATAAATTGGATTTTCTAGAAACTAACTAATATGTTAGACATGTTCTCAAAAATTTTCAAAATTTTTGGATGATTTAATAATTTTCTATGAATTTTTTGTATATCTTTATCATTAGTGTTAAATTTACCCTTAGCATATTTAAATTTTGATGTGATCAAAGAGGGGAAATAGGATTAAGTTAAGGGGGAGACTTAATTTTAAAAAAAAATTGTGCTTACATTGTCATATATTTATTATTGTATTTTTTATGTGTTCTTTTACCCTAACTTAACTCAGGTTGATGCACATCAAAAAGGAAGAGATTGTAAGTATCCCAGGTAAGTTTTGATGTGATCAACCGAGTCAAGTTAGGTCTTGTTGTGTTTAATCCCTATGTCTAAGTGTGCAGGAGCTTAGGAGCGCAGAAAGCCGAGCGGAAGACGCAACGGTCAAGAATGATAGCACGGGAAGGGAGTCGACAGGTTTGGTGCATCCGAGGGACGTGGAGGTTTCCGGAATAGTATGCCGGTAAAGCGAGAAGGATGTATGCGACGCCCGAGGGACGAGAAGCCGGGCGGAAGCACGTTTGAGGAGAAGGTGGAGGAGGGTTCAGGTGAGCCTGACTCTGGAAGGCTCAAGATCGCCCAAGAAGACTCATTAGTGACTGGTCAACATAAATCTGACTGAAAGCCACTCGGGCCCCCCTATGCACTCGGTCGCTCCAATTCCCGGGCGCCTCAGTGCATACAAGCGCCCGAGATGCAATAAGTTAATCCAAAGCTAGTCATTTGCGATCGTTGCGAAGGGATAACCTCTAAGCCACGTGTCAGACGCCCTTAAGCTCTCGGGCGCCCATGTAGCGTCATGTCAATATTCGGATAGACTTGACCGAGACTATAAATAGGCCCCTAGAGCTCAGTTCCAAACATCAATTCAGTAGTGCACGAATTCCTTTTAGTTTTTCTCTATTTTCTAAGTTCTAAAAGTATGTAAGAGGCTTCTCTGCCCCAAAGAGTTATTCAGGAGAATCGAGCTTTATTTTTGTTTTAAATTAGCAACCTTCCTAGTTGCAAGCCAAGTAACCGTCTATGTCTCTTTCCTTTTTGGTTTAATTAATTCTTATGTTTATCTTGCTTGTGAACTAATTAACATCTTTGTTGAGTAAGAATAAAAGATAGATTTTATTTTCAAGGGCAATTCACCCCGCTCTTGTCGACCGCACGATCACTAACATTGATTAGATCATGTTTTTCCAAGACCAAGATCCAGTCAAGGCCTCAGCTTAGACCTCTGAAATGACTCTAAGCTAGATGCGCCTATGGTCCAACCATGGACTCGTCCTCATCGAATCTTTCTCCTCTAATGACTTACCTTACTTACCATTTGCAGACATACTCAGCTTCTTGACCCACTATACTAGATGCCCCATCTGGACTTCAGCCAATTGTCAGGTCCCGCGGACCCAACTGACTTCATGTCAGGTCTCAACCAACTTAGACTTCAGTCAGTTGTCAAACCCCGCAAACCTAACTGGACTTCCTGCCATGTCTCAACCAACCTAAGCTTTAGCCATGTGTCAGGTTCTAAGTCTTTCAATCCAACACACTTGGTAATAAAGATAAACAAACAACACATCCAACTTTGACCTTTTGTCATACATCAAAATATAAGTTTGACCATTATTGCAAACTACACCAACACGTACAACAAAAACAAAATGTCTTATCAAGCGCTTTTGAATAAACTAAACCAATCTCTGTGGTGTTTTTGACTATTTGGCAAAATCTGAGCATTGAAATCCGAAGAGAATCGTCTACTTGATCCATCTTTGGGATCTTTCCTTGTTAATACATATATTATAAGACATTTTCCCACTAATTGATCCTTCCACTTGGAATCTAAATTCTCTCAGTTTATAGGATCAAAAACATCAAATGGAATCGATGAACTTGGTTCTTCATTGATCGCATTAATAACATCATCATTACTTTCAGAATAATCATTTTCAAAGTATAAGTCATCACTACTTTCATAGCTCAGATCCTCTGGTCTGCATTTTTGCATACCAGGGGATGGTCCACTCCCAATTGCGGGCGGATCGTGATCGCAATCCTACCGGAATTTGTTGCAATCCCTTCTAGGGTTCACCGTGCCTCCCAAGTTATAGTTTGGGTTCGGGCGGGTGGCCGGAGGCCACCCGAAGTTCACAATGAAAGATTTAGGGTTTGGGGTTTAGGGTTTAGAATTTAGGGTTTAGGCCGTCGGGTGGCCTCTGACCATCCGTTCGAACCTAAATTATAACCTAGGGTGCACGATAAACTTTAGAAGAGATTGCAACAAATTGCGGCCGGATCACGATCACGATCCGGCCGCAATTGGGAGTGGACCATCCCCTGATCCGTAAAAATGCGGACCAGGGGATCTGCTCCCCTACTTTCATTACCTTCAATCTCATTTACATCTTCCTCTACATCATTTTCAACAGCTAAGCCTTCATGTAATTCATTGCAATTGTTTTCTTTTTCAACGACTAAGCCCTCATTTACATCTTGTTAAATTCGGCAACTCAAAACCCGATCTAGAAAATTTTTCGGAGATATAGTGGATAGGTTTTTAGGATTTTTGGGTTTACGAACACACTTTAAGGGTTCTATTACTAAAATCTGAAAATTGGTAAGGGGTAAATTGAAAGAAAACTCTAAACTAAGGGCTTGTATTGGTTTAGCAAAGTTTAGAGGGGCTAAAAGATTAAAACGACTTAAATAGGGGTGCGGATGTAACCAAATTATGAGGGGCAATTTGAAAAATGTACGTCCCTTAAATTCCTTCTCCTCTGACCTGCCCAAAAACCTTCTCACTCGCGATCTCACCAAGCCCACCCCTCCTCGTCTTCTGTCGCGCGATCACCGAGCTTCGCCGACCCTTTCCAAGCTCAGGCCGCGATCTCTACCCACGGGATAGGAGCTGTAGATTTGCGGTGGTTTGGATCTTGGCAAAAGGGGAGTCTTCAAGCCTTCAAGCATTGAACGCGGGCGGTGATGGGCTTCTTGTCGATCTTTGGGCTATCGGATCTGAACGGGAGGAGGAAACAAGCTTGCTACGTGGAAGTTGGTGAGTTAAGATGTAATTAATTTACTCTAGTTGCTCTGTTTGGTTCTTGGAGTAGATGTGGTAGTCTGGTAGATTTGTTACAAATCAGTATGTTTCTGGTCGTGCCCTATTTGGTTTTTGATCCTTCATTCGAGTTCTAGGTTCTGTGAGAGCAATTTGATTTGCCGTTTGGGATTTTGGTTTCAATAGAGTTCTACTTGTGGATGTGGATCAATTTCTGTTTGGATCAATTTTGGATCAATGGTTCCAAGTGAAATTTTGTTTAAACTGTTTGAATTTTAGGATCATATTGTAATTATAAATGTTGTATGTCATCAATTAAATAAGTCAAAAATATTATGATCTAAATTTTAGAATTATGTAATTTGACTTAAGGGCTTAATTGTTATGAATAAAACATTGTGGATACCATGGGCTATTCTAATTTGTTGAGGGGCCAAATTAAAAAAAGGCAACTTTGGATTCTATAAATAGGAGGTTATGGTCCCAGTTTGCAGACGATGCTTTTGTTTTGTTTCCCATCGACAAAACTCTTCGGAAACCTAAGGAATTCTGCAGATTGAAGATCATCTCCGAGGATCGATTGCAAACAATGGATTCCGGTACGCTTCCGCAATTTTGGTTAAATTATCATGCTTATTATTTCTTAAGAAGTGGAATAGTGATTAAGATTGTTCATCAAGATCTCTCGACTTAAAATTATTTACAACAATTGGTATCAGAGTAATCTATTTCCAATCTTAAGAGATAATTATATTTTTTGTTCTATTTCGGTTCTCCATATTACTGTTGTATTTTTCCTGTCGCTCGTTCAATTTGGAGAAATTTACTTGAAGTGTGGCTGTCGGACACAGTCGCCGAAAATATTACAATTTTAGATTTTTTATGCCACAATGATTTCCTATGAATCCATCATTTTCGGCTGATTGGGGGAAGGAGACGGCGATGTGTTAATCAGGTGTTCATTCGGTCGAATGAAGTGACGCTTTAGTTTGGAGACGATGAACAGAGGCACGTCGGTTGGGTGCTTCGGTCATCTGAAGCGGCGGAAGTTACGTATAGTATTGTAACTTGAATTCAGTTTAAAAAAAAACCAATGGTTTTAAGACAAATTGTGGGTTGGCTGTCATCATTTGGTAGTGTTTTGGTCAGTCGAAGCGGTGGCAACCGTTTAGCACGCCTCTTCAAGAGAGGCGTTCATGGTTGCAAACGACACCACGTTTCAATGACTGCTGGAAATCGTCGAAACTGAAACGTGTGACAATAAATGGGCTACTTTATTGGAACGCTTCAGTCTGGGATTATGAACAGACGATGAACAGAGCTGGCATGGCATCGTAATTTCGGTTACTGCACATCACGTTTCCACTGCACTACTTGGACATTCTGTCAAAATTTTAATTTTTTGATTTTTTAAAATTATTAAATATGAAAGTGGCAGAAGTATTTTTATTAAGCCTTTTGGATATAATTATCCTTTATTATCCATTTTAATAATAATCCATTCAATTTAATTATTTAGATAAAATAATTTAATTAAGTTATTTGTTTAAAATAATTTAATTAACTTATTTTATAATATACATTTAAATTTTAAATGTATTATATGGGTCCATTAATATCTATTATTTTAAATTAAGTTAAATTTAAATTATATGTCACCAAAGTGACCTCTATTATTTGAATTTAATTTTATTTGAAATATTAAGATATTATTTAGGTGTAAATGTATATATTTATGTGAGTATTAATCGGCCCAAAGAAAGATTTATACTTAACAAAATTATACATTTACTTGTGATAATAAACACGTAATAATTATAAGGTTACAATTGTTATTTTTCATGAATTTAATAAATCGATCCAAAGATAGGTTTATTATTTGTCATGCATTATTGTTAGTGTTTGATTATTACAACAAGAGTACCACTTGCAAATAATATTACTGTCCAAACACTTGATATTATTGTTGCACTAGGTATCTTTAGATGAGATTTACTATTTATTTTAATTTATTCACAATGAGTATGTTATTTATGTTATTATTCTTGTGTTCTCTTTTCAGCAAGTGTTGCTACTATTTCTGCTAACTTAAATTCAGATCCAATCCTCAATGGTACAAATTTTAAGGATTAGAAGGAGAACATTCTTATTGTTCTTGGCTGCATGGATCTAGATTTTGCGCTCAGGACAGAGCAACCTACTACTCCTACGGATTCTAGTTCTTCTGAACAGAGGACTAAATATGAGAAGTGGGAACGCTCTAACCGCATGAGTCTTATGATTATCAAGTGCGGCATACCGGAGGCTTTTAGGGGTGCGGTGTCTAATAGTATCACCAACGCTAAGGAATATCTTAATGAGATTGAGAAGCGCTTTGCCAAAAGAGATAAGGCGGAAACAAGCACACTTCTGAAAAGCTTGATTTCCATGAAGTATCAAGGCAAGAGAAATATTCGGGAATATATCATGGAATTTTCCCACCTTGCATCAAAGTTGAAGGCACTTAAACTTGAATTGTCGGATGACATGCTTGTGCATTTAGTGTTTATTTCTCTTCCAACCCAGTTCAGTCAGTTTCAAATCAATTATAACTGTCAAAAGGAGAAATGAACTCTTAACGAGCTCATTTCATATTGTGTTCAAGAGGAAGAGAGGTTGAAGCAAAACAAGGTTGAAAGTGCCTACTTAGCAAGCACCCCTAAAGATAAGGGCAAGAAAAGAAAGAATGAGGCTACTAAAGGTCCTTATATGAAGAAACAAAAGCAAGACATTGATAAGAAAGGTTGTTTCTTCTGTAACATGCCTGATCATGTCAAGAAGGAATGTCCTAAGTATCATGTCTGGCGTATGAAAAAGGGTACATTTTTAAATTTGGTTTGTTCAGAAGTAAATTTAGCTTCAGTGCCTAGAAACACTTGGTGGTTAGACTCCGGTGCTACTACTAACATCAGTGTTTCAATGCAGGGTTGCCTGAGCTACCGAAAGCCAAGTGATGCTGAAAGATGCATCTATGTGGGTGATGGCAAGTCGGTCAAAGTGGAAGCCATAGGGCATTTTAGATTGTTGTTAAGCGCTGGTTATTATTTAGACTTAATAGATACTTTTGTTGTCCCGTCTTTTAGACGGAATTTGGTTTCTGTTTCTCATTTGGACAAATTGGGTTATCATTGTTCGTTTGGAAATAATCAGTTCATTTATCTATTGATTCTACTATTGTTGGAACCGGTTCACTTATCATTTATGGCAATCTCTATATACTTGATCTAAATGCTTCTTATATTGAAACCCTAAATGTGGAATCATGTGGTACTAAGCGTAAATTTAATATTAAAAACTCAGGTGCATTATGGCACAAACGTTTAGGGCACATCTCTAGAAATAGAGTTGAACGACTTGTATCAGATGGAATCTTGCATTCCATCGATTTTACGGACCTAGACATTTGTGTTGAATGCATTAAGGGCAAACAGACCAAAAGAAAGAAAGAAGGTGCATATAGAGCTACAGAAGTATTGGAATTGATACATACGGATGTTTGTGGACCATTTCCAACACCTTCTTGGAATGGTCAACAATATTTTGTATCATTCATTGATGATTATTCTAGATATGCATACATATTTCTTATTCATGAAAAGGCTCAAACGCTGGATGTTTTCAAATCATTTAAGGTTGAAGTCGAAAACCAACTCGACAAAAGAATTAAGAAAGTCAGATCTGATCGTGGTGGTGAATACTACGGTAGATATGATGGTTCAGGTGAACAACGTCCAGGACCTTTTGCTCAATACCTAGAAGAGTGTGGAATCGTCCCACAGTACACCATGCCAGGCTCGCCAAGCATGAATGGTGTAGCTGAACGACGAAATCGGACTCTTAAGGATATGGTAAGGAGTATGGTTAGCCATTCAACTTTACCAACATCACTCTGGGGAGAAGCATTAAAGACAGCAGCTTACATTCTAAATCGAGTACCCACTAAAGCAGCTACTAAAACACCTTTTGAGCTTTGGACAAAGCGAAAGCCAAGTTTAAAACATTTTCATGTTTGGGGATGTCCAGCTGAGGCTAGACCATACATGCCACATGAAAAGAAATTAGACTCTAGAACAGTAAGTAGCTACATTTATATGGATGAATTCATGATGCGATCAAGGGGCTATAAGATATTCTATAATCCCCAAAAGCACGGACTATCTTTGAGACCGGGAATCTGCCAAACGTTCTTTGAGGATATTGGAGTTATGGGAGACGGAACTGCAACGTTCTTTGAGGAGGAAGAATAAAGTATCTGACATTGTCTTTGAGGAGGAATGTATTCCTACTACTCTTCAAGAGGAAATGGTTTATATTCCTATGATTGCTTCTGACAATGATCAGGATATTATTCCTGTTAGTGATCAAGATGCAATACAAGAACAACAAGACATTGTCAGTCAACTCCCAGAAGAACAATCTCAACAACCTCAAGAATCAATGCATGAAGAACAAGTGCCTTTACGTAGATCCACTAGAGAAAGGAGGAGTGCTATTTCAGATGATTACATAGTACTACTTCAAGAACATGAGGAAAATGATGGCATGGCGGAGGATGATCCAATCAACTTTCGTCAAGTCATGCAAGATTCAAATTCTCAAAAATGGATTGAGGCAATGAATGAAGAGTATAAATCAATGCAAGACAATAATGTTTGGGAACTTGTCCTATTACTAGAAGGTGTGAAACCCATTAGTTGTAAATGGATTTTTAAAACTAAATGGGATTCAAATAGTTATGTGGAAAGATATAAGACACGTCTTGTAGCTAAAGGTTATACTCAAAAATATGGATTGACTATAAAGAGACTTTTTCTCCGGTTTCAACGAAAGACTCTTTTAGGACAATCATGGCACTTGTTGCACACTTTGATATGGAACTCCATCAGATGGATGTCAAGACAGCTTTTCTCAATAGAGACATTGAGGAAACAATTTATATGGCGCAACCAGAATACTTTGTATCAGGAGATCCAAAGAGTATGGTTTGCAAACTTAAAAAGTCCATCTATAGGTTAAAGCAAGCGTCTCGTCAATGGTACCATAAATTTCATCAAATAATCATCTCATTTGGATTTGAGGTGAATGTGGTAGATGATTGTGTGTATCATAAGTTAGGTTGGAGCAAACATATTTTCCTGATTTTATATGTTGATGACATTTTGCTTGCCACAAATGATATAGGTATGTTAAATGATACCAAGAAATTTCTATCTAGATATTTTGAAATGAAAGATCTTGGTAATGCATCTTTTGTATTAGGAATCCAAATACATCGAGATCGTTCTCAAGGTATTCTTGGATTATCACAAAAGAACTATATCGATAAAGTGCTTAAAAGATTTGGCATGCAAGATTGCAAACCAGGAAACACCCCAGTCGCTAAAGGAGATAAGTTTAGTCTTAAACAATGCCCTAAAGGAAGCCTCGAGACTCAAGAAATGCAAAAGCTTCCCTTTGCTTCGGCAGTAGGAAGTCTTATGTATGCTCAAGTTTGTACGCGTCCGGATATTGCGTACATTGTTGGAGTGTTGGGCAGATATTTAAGCAACCCAGGAATGGATCATTGGAAAGCAGCAAAGAGGGTAATGAGATATTTAAAGAGAACTAGTGATTACATGCTCACATATAAGAGATCAGATACTCTTGAGATCGTGGGATATTCTGACTCTGATTTTGCTGGATGCCAAGATAGCATGAGATCCACTTCAGGCTATGTTTTTCTATTGGCTGGCGGAGCTATCTCTTGGAGAAGTGCCAAACAGACATTGAAAGCTTCTTCCACCATGGCAGCAGAGATTATAGCATGTTATGAGGCATCTAATCATGGAATATGGCTGAAAAATTTTGTCTCTGGGTTGCACATTTTGGGAAGGGTTGAAAAAACCACTGAAGTTATTTTGTGATAATAGATCAGCTGTATTGTATTCCAACAACAATATGAGCTTGACAAAATCGAAGCACATCGATATCAAGTTCCTTGTTGTGAAAGAAAGAGTACAAAGTGGACAGATTTTGATAGAATACATAGGTGCAAACTCCATGATAGCAGATCCTTTGATGAAAGGTCTACCACCCAATGTCTTTTATGAGCATACCACTCATATGTGTGTTATTCAGTTTGGTAAAATTTAGATTCAGTGGGAGTTTGTACTATATTTGTTTTCTATATATGTTTGGTTATGTCTCTGAAACTTATGTATTTAGAGACTTTCTGATCGGATATAAAGTTTAATGTTTACTTCATTCCACTTTGTATAACTAAAGTTAAAGTTTTGATCTCACTTTGGTTAAGGAGGGCCAGTTGAAAATTGATATGAATAGATCACCTTGCATGTAATTTTCATGCCACAAATTCATAATTGATCTATGTCATTTGATTGTATTGATATATGTGACCATTGATGTTTAGTTGTGAAAGATACAACAAAGACTGCATTGATCCTATGTCTATATAATTAATGGACGAGATTGTTAAGGAAGCCCTATGGTTATGATGGCAAAAGTTTTTGAGCTCACTAAGGTTAACACATTTATAAGTTTACGCATATGGCCCAGTGGGAGATTGTTAGAATTTTAGGATCATATTGTAATTATAAATGTTGTATGTCATCAATTAAATAAGTCAAAAATATTGTGATCTAAATTTTAGAATTATGTAATTTGACTTAAGGGCTTAATTGTTATGAATAAAACATTGTGGATACCATGTGCTAATTCTAATTTGTTGAGGGGCTAAATTAGAAAAAGGCAACCTTTGGATTCTATAAATAGGAGGTTATGGTCCCAGTTTGCAGACGATGCTTTTGTTTTGTTTCCCATCGACAAAACTCTTCGGAAACCTAAGGAATTCTGCAGATTGAAGATCATCTCCGAGGATCGATTGCAAACAATGGATTCTGGTACGCTTCCGCAACTTTGGTTAAATTATCATGCTTATTATTTCTTAAGAAGTGGAATAGAGATTAAGATTGTTCATCAAGATCTCTCGACTTAAGATTTATTTACAACATGAACAGCTCATGTTGTGGATCTAATTTTGTTTCTGTGATTGTCGAGGTTTCTTCAGTTTTTTGTTCGGTTTAGTTTTCTGCTATGGGTTTGAAATGCTCTAGCTGTAAGCTTTTGGAGGTTTTGTTGTAGGATGTTTCATTGAGTATGTAGCAGTAAGAGTGTTGGAGTTGAATTCTATTCGTGGATTGGTTATTGCCTTGTGTGAGATCTTATTTTGTGAGAGCAAGAAGTGGGACTAGCTTTGGTTTTGTTTGAAGTTTGTGTTGCTTTATTTGTCCTTACTGTGAGCTCTTGGAGTTAGAGTATAGTTGAGTTTTTGAAATGGTGTAAGCTGCCCCATGTTTTTTTGCTTGCCGTGAGCTTTATTAGAAGCTTGCTTTGAGTTCTGTTCATAGAGTGGGATGTTTGTCGTGAGCTTGTAACGCTCTGTTCTATTCCTATTTAGGGGTTTAACATTTGGTTTAAATGGGAAGTAATCAATAATTAAGGTTTATTAGTGATGATAACCTTAGAAGGATTTTTCTTAAGACTCGTGGTTATATTTTAGCTAGTCATATCTTGTAATAGTAGCTAAGATTATGCTTATGATATAGGATACTGATCTGTTTCGAATATTGACAAGGGGGGTTCTCTCTATGTACAGAATTCTTTGGAGACAAGTATCTTTGACTTATCTATTTTGATGTTGTCATAGTTCTATGCATAGTTTATAATGGATAGCAGTATGTTTCATGCCATATATCTGCTTTTCGTATATCTATGTTGATACTTGTTGCTGATCATTAGGATGATCATATTTATTTTTATACGGTTTCGATATTGGATATCCTTGCTAGCTCTTTATTGCACATATATTATAAGATGTGTATACTGAAAGACATGACTTTTATAATATGAACATCATTATTATGAAAAGAGAATCATACTACACTAGGTTTGTTTATAATAGTACATACACGAAGTCCCATTGCTTTGCATTGTAGATAACATGGTGTGTGGTGTCACACGGAAGATCATGTTATCAGTTCCTTACTTAGCATAAATAGAGGCTCACAACCTAGATGGAGTTGGACAACCCATCGGGATGGTTGTAATGTAGTTAGGTGTGGTTGGTCTTGACCATAGGACTACACTAGTGTGCTTTGAGTACATTGAGCAGAACCGAAACCCGAGGTTATCCGATTTGTACTGACTAGATAATTGGATAGGACCTCAGTTGATATTATGGAGGACGATCCCTTAATCTCGAAATAATATCGGGCATATATTATTAATTATTGTTTCTTTGATTTACCAATGGATAGATATATTCTGTTAGATCGACAGACCCGGTAAGTTGGGAAATAATATTAATAATATGATGTGCCGATGATTATTGACGGAATCCGTGTCCTGGTGAGTCAGGATGATGATGCCCCCTTGATGAGCTCAAAAGGTTCATCGTGCTAAACCCTGCAGGTGGATTTGATCCGACACGTTGATAAGGTTGAGTGGTACTAATCAAGGATCCAGAAGTTAATTAATTTAAATTGTCAGTAATTTAATTAATTAACTGGCATGCTAGATCTTAAACACGGGGGGATAGACGACTCGTAATATGTGGAGCCCATATGAAAATATGGGGCTTGGTGAGGAAGTTCAATTAAGATCCTTTAGTGGAATGGATCTTAATTAATGGATCGGGTTTGAATCCATTAGCGGGCCAAGAACCAACTCCTCCTCTTGGTCCCTGCCTTAGCCCTATAAATACCCTATGAGATCAAGAAACCAAGAGCCAACACCAAAAGCCTCTCATTATTCTCTTTCTCTCCTTCTCTCCTAGGGTTCGGCGGCGCATCAAGAAGAAGAGGAAGAGCTCCTCAGTTCTTCTTCCTCCTTCCACCAAACTTCGACTGGGGATCACTGAGATAAGGGAGAGAAGTTCTCTTCCTTTTGTGGTGCTCGGAGAAGGAGAAGGAGGCGCCGACGGTTGGGAGAAGGCGACGCAAAAGAGAGGGAGGAGGGTTTGCATGGGCTGTTGGGGCAAGGAAGAAGGTAGTTTCTCTCCTTCTTCTTCTTCTTCATCTTCCTCTCGAGGTGTACTGCTGATCCGGAGGGGTTGGAGCCGGCTCAGGTGGACGGCGGCGCAAAGGGAGGGGAAGAAGTGGCCGGCGGTCCAAACCCTAGGTGCTAGGGTTTTGGCCGGTTGGAGAAGAGGGTTGATTGGAGCTCTTGGTGATCTCGGATCGCGGTAGATCGTCGCCCACACGACGTCCGCGAAGGGAGGGACATAAGGTAGAAGACCGTGAGGTGATCGGAAAGGTATAACTTTCCATAAGCTCCTTTGTATTTCCTTATGTCTTTTATGTGCCATGTTTATATGTCTTGTCATTTTATGATTAAGAATTTATTGTTTTTATTGCAAAATATGTTTAATAAATTCTTAACTGGACCCCAACCATAAACACAAAAGTCGACGATCAACTCGTCGCCTTTTCTGCAGTCGAACGGTCGAGCAAATTACAAGGCCAATTTTGGTAATTGGCTAAGTTGTAATTTGGATCGTTCGATACGGCACGAGACGGGCGATGGGAGACGGGTCTCCACTCGGATTAATTTTTAATCCGTAGACGTGGAGAGGCCTCTCGGATCGACCAGGTATTCGCTTAGGAAACCTGCCAAGCCATACCCAACAACTGGTATCATAGCTGAGGTTTCCGGCTTTGTGTGTTTAGGATTTGTTAATTTTGCAATTTTTCATATATTTTTATTTTGATGATGCGTGAATGTGTGTAGGCTAACTTTGTGTTGCAGGCACGAGATTCCAACTTCATGGCCAAAATATTATTTATGTGATTGTTTGCAATTTTTGTAATTAATTAATCCTCGGGGTTGACGAGGCTAGGTATTTAATTTTTGTAATTAAATACAGCACATGTTTAGCCGAGTTTTTTATTTACAGTTGATCTAGATTTCATGTACACTCCTTCGTGGAGTATAGAATCAATGATGTAAATAATTAGCTCTTCATTTCGGTTCGGAGATCCCTCAAGGTAGCATGCGCAGAAGGAAGGGATGAGTGGACGAAGTGACGACACGACTGGAGGCACATGAGAGACCAAGGGGCCATGAAAGTTGGAAAAATCTAGGATTTTCCATTATTTTATTTTCATGTTATTGGTTGTGTGCTTGGTTGTGTGGTAGTGCTAGAAAATTCCTCGAGATAAAATACTAAGTGGGAGAGGGACCCTAAGGGTCCCACGGCTTCCATTACAATTCGGTAAGTGATGCGAACAAGTATGTGCGTCGGCTTTGAGTGTCTTCCTCCCCATCGGATGGACTTGTTCTACGGATCACTGAGTCAAAAAAGACTATAGAAAATTATTGAAGAGTGTGTGAACTTCCCATCGGAAGGCACATAATCGGAAATAATTTCTTAGTGTCGTGTAATGGTGCACACTTAGATGCGAATAATAGTATCCTCCCCATCAGAGTCACTGCTATTATTTTACAGAGCCGAAGGAAACCAACTGTTGGTCTTAGTTGTCAAAAAGTTAGGTTGACAAGATAGTAAGATCGATGGGTAAAACCTCCTCTTGCAAATGTAGGGATTCGTATACGTCCACACCATCGTGGCATATGAATTTCTCGGTGTATAGGGGTGTTGGTGAAAATCGAAAATTAATTGTTTTGAGGAATCAATTTATTTCGATTTCTAAAGTAGTATATGTTGTGATTCTCAGGTTTTTCATAATGGTTTTTACTCCACTAGCAACAATTCTTAAGGACAATAAACTTACTGGTCAAAATTACATTAACTGGAAGAGGAACCTAGACATTGTCCTCACTGTTGAAGAGTACAAATTTGTACTCTTCGAAGAATGTCCGGAAAAGCCTAGAGAAGACTCTGGTGAAGAGTTGAGGGAGCGTTATAGGAAGTGGAAAAAGGCAGATGAGATGGCGCGATGTTACATTCTGGCATCGATGTCGAATGTCTGCAACATCAGCATCAGGCCATGCCCACTGCCAGTGACATGATGCTGAACCTCAAAGACCTCTTCGGACACCAAGGTCGAGCTGCTAGGCAAAGTGCGATGAAGAGTCTGATGTCAACCACTATGGTTGAAGGGACACCCGTTAGGGATCATGTCCTAAAGATGATGGCTCATCTCAATCAGATTGAGGTACTGGGAGCTGAAATCGACGGGGAATCCCAGGTCGATATCATACTCCAATCTCTACCAAAGAGTTTTGAGCAGTTCAACCTCAACTATAATTTGAACAAGAAGAATTATACGTTGGGTGAATTTCTAGGAGAACTCCAGGCGGCAGAGGCTCTCTTTCAGAAGAACTCACAGGCCTTAGTAACTCAAAAGGTTTCCTCTTCTGACCGAAGGCAGGAAGAAGAAGAAACGAGGAGGGTTCAAGAAGGCAGGAACATCGCAAGTTTGTTTTACTAATCAATTTTTATGTATAAATTTAAATTATTTTTTTTAATTTTATAAGTGCAGGTTGAAGACTAGGAAAGACCAGGCGAAGGATGGGAGGGGGGGGGGGGGAGATGGGAAGAGGGGAGAGGAGGGAGGGTGGGAGGGGGGGGGGGTCAAGAAGTAAAGCTGCAAAGGGTAGTGAGGTGTAGGGGGCGAAGAAGGAGCGTTGAGGGAACAAGCGTCGGCGACAGGTCCATTGGAACCAAATCAGAAAAAAGTAAGGCTTTTAATACTGATATTGCTGTTTGACTAAGGATGCAGACGAAGATATTTTCATCAGCTCAAAGGAGTGAGGCAGTAACTGAGCAGGGCGCCCCGGATGTTTCGGGCGCCCCAGAGTCAACCCAAGTCAGCAGACAAAGAAAAAGCCTCGACAGCCGCGCGCGTCGGGCGCCCCTCGTGTCGCGGGCGCCCCCTGTGCCACCTCACTGCCAGCTGCCGAAGCTCGCCCTCGCGAAGCCAAGGAGATGAGGCTTTGACCGGTCAAATCGGGCGCCCCGCGCGCGTCGGGCGCCCCAGTCAAAGGTGATCCCGAAGAAGCAGAGATCAGCCTTGACCAGAGGGCTCGCCGGATCGAAAGCCACGTGGGGGGGCGCCCCGAGCATCCCGGGCGCCCCCAGCCCTATATAAAGGGCCCTCGACCCTCTTCTTAAGTACAACTATTCTTCCGACGCCCAAAAGTTCTTCTACGCTCGCGCATTGTTCCGGAAACGCCTCACTTCGAGCCAACGACGTCCTGCTGCCCCGAAAGAGTCGACCTACTCCGGACGTCGGTAAAACGAAGAACTTACTTTTTTAATACATATTATTATTGCAACTAATTACTTGAAAGTGTGGGGTTGTCACACTTTCAATTCGTTTGTACTCGCCTACTCTATCGGTATTTACCGGTAGAGAATATTAGTGGATTGCCCAACGGAAAGGTCCGAGGGACCTGGGCCTTCGAGTAGGAGTCGACGAAGGCTCCGAACGAAGTAAAACTCGTCTGTGTTAGTGTGTTTGTTTTTAGTTTCTTTCGTTTCCGCTGTGCACGCTTTTTAAAGCGCTTTGATTTTTGAAAAACGCACGTGATTCACCCCCCCTCTCACGTGCATCGATCCTACAGCAAGGACCCCGGACTGGTGTGAAGAAGCCAAAAGGCAAGTGCTTCACATACAAGCAAACTGGGCACTGGAAGGCGTACTGTCCCCGTCGTCAAAGCAAAGGTATTTCTTCAGCCTTAGTCGTTGAAACATGTTTAGCGGTGCTATCTACCAATACCTGGTGTGTAGATACAAGAGCCACTGACCATGTCTGCAATACTCTGCAGGAGTTCCAGGAAACCCGACGGCTAGCGGATGAAGAAATCGTGGTCTACATGGGCGATGCTACAAGAGTAGCAGCAGTAGCAGTGGGAGTCTTTTATTTATCTTTTGAGAAAAATAAAGTGTTAGTTCTGAGAGATTGCCTTTATGTATCTTCATTTAAAAAGAATTTAATTTCAGTTTCTAAGTTGTTTAAGGATGAATATTCTGTTACTTTTGATAATAAAGTTGTTATTAAGAGAAACAGAGAGATTATCTGTTCAGGTATATTGGTTGGCAATCTGTACACTCTAGAACCAAAACCTCCCACGATGCACACTGAAGTAAATAGCACATCATCTAACTTGAAAAAGAGAAAAAAACCTTCTAAGATGAATCAGACATATCTTTGGCACCTTAAGCTTGGTCATATTAACCTTAGTAGGATTTAGAGGTTGATTGCCGATGGGCCCTTGGGTTCATTGGTGGTGGAGGATCTCCTGACTTGTGAGTCTTGCTTGGAAGGTAAGATGACCAAGAGGCTTTTCAAGGCTAAGGGGTATAGGGCCAAAGATGTGCTAGAACTGATTCATTATGATGTGTGTGGTCCTATGTCAATCCAGGCGAGAGGAGGCTTTGAATATTTTGTCACTTTCATTGACGATTATTCAATGTATGAGTACATTTACCTGATGCGCCGCAAGTCTGAATGCTTTGATAAGTTTAAAGAATTCAAGGCTGATGTGGAGAAGCATCGAGGTAAAAGTATCAAGACACTGCGATCAGATCGTGGCGGCGAGTACCTCTCTGGAGAGTTTAGGAGCTACATATCAGAAGCTGGGATTCAGTCCCAGCTAACTGCACCCGACACACCTCAGCAGAAAGAAGGAATAGGACACTTATGAAAATGGTTAGGTCAATGATGATCTATTCAGACTTACCTGATTCGTTCTGGGGATACGCTCTGGAAACGGCAGCATACATACTGAACATGGTTCCATCTAAGTCAGTCTCTCATACTCCCACAGAACTGTGGACTGGGTGCAAGCCCAGTCTAGGACATGTTCGAATTTGGGGTGGTCCAGTACATGTGCTGAAGGGAGACACTGATAAGTTGGAATCTCGTACAGAGGTACGTATGTTCATAGGCTATCCTAGAGGAACGAAGGGTGGTCTGTTCTATAGTCCTAAGGATCAGAAGGTATTGTTAGCACAAATGTCAGATTCTTGGAAGAGGACTATATAACGAGCCATAAGCCAAAGAGTAGACTAGTGCTTGAAGAGTTAAAGGGGGACGTTCCAACTTTAGGGCCAATTGTACAAGAGGACACTGTTAAGGCAATCTGTGATCCGGAGTGATCAATTGTACAAGAGGACTGGTAAGTCACCAGAATTCGAACATTGGGATGTCAACGGTCGAATCTGAGTGGTGGCAGTCGACTGCCCTGGGACCAGTCGACTACCAGCGGGTTTTTCAGCCCGAGTTCTATTTAAATAGGACTCGGTTAGGGCTGGTTTTCTTGACGAAACTCGCTTGGGTAAAGTGAGTTAGTGGTCTCTTGTGCCCAGAAAGTCTCCAAGGTGTTGTGGCGAGGTTTCTCCACCCACAAGGAGCAACGAGGGCTAGCCGGAGGTTATCTGGGGAGTGATCCACTGACGGATTCTTAGATTAGTCACCCGATCGGAGTGGATACCAAGTAAAATCGGTTTGTTAGCGTTGTTTGCTCTTTTTGTTATTGTTTCCGCTGTGCAACTAACAACGTAGGCACAAGAACGAACGGGAATCACTATTCACTCCCTCTAGCGGACATAATCGATTCTACAGTTGGTATCAGAGCAAGGACCGCTTTTGATCGGACTAACCGCCGAGGGAGCACACGCTAGAGGAAAAGAACCATGGAAGACAAACTTGGGGGAGACATCTACACTCCACCGCCCTACGATCATGAAGACTTCAACTTTTGGAGGGCGAGAATCGAGATTTGGTTCGGGATGGATTGGGCATGTCGAATCGCGATTGAAGAGCCATATGAGATTCCGAGGGATAAGCGCGGAAAGAGGCTTAGGCCTAGATATTGGAATCAAAAACAACAAGATCAATCCAAGGCAAACGAAAAGGTAATGACAATTTTAGTTAATCTTTTGCCTAACAATGTTTTGAGTTGTATAGGTAGATATCAAAATGCATATGAATTATGGAGCAAAGTGAAAGAAATTCATGAGAAACCTACACAATCTCAAGAGTCCAAAGAGATGTGTCAAATGGTTCAAGAAGAAGAAAAAGGGGAAGAATTGACCATCTCATTAAGTGAAGTGGAAGAAGAAAGTGAGAGGTCATCTACCTCATCTAGAGAAGAGGAGGAGGTCACCACCTCAAGAATTGAGGGGGAGAGAGACCCTCGTCAATGCCGGAACAAGAGGAGGCATCTACTTCATCCAAGGTTGAAGAAGAAGTCAACCTAGCCTCCACCTCTACCTCCACCAAAGCAAGAGCCAAGGATCACATCACATGTTTTGGGTGCAATGAAAAGGGGCACTACAAAGACAAGTGCCCGAAAATAAAAAGGAGGTACACTCTAAACTATTTCAATTAAATTAAATTCTAACATAAAGTGTAGAACTGGAGAAATCCAAGAGAAGAGGAGGATTCGATGCTTCACGTGTGGTGAACTAGGGCATTACCACACCAAGTGCCCAAGGAAGAAAGAGCTCAAGAAAATGGGACATTTGAGGAGATGGGAAAAAGAAGAAAGAAGGAAGCAAAGATCACAACAAGGAGGGACTACAAGGGTAAGGGAGGTAATTCCTAACCCTAGGTTAAAAAGTAATTCAATGTCAAGTTCTTCCTTGCATTTTAAAAATCATGTTAATTACCCATCCATGCATGCTAGTTTTAATGAAAAATACTTAATGGTGCATAATTTTGGTTTTAAATATAATGATAGGACTAGGTTAACAAGATAGATCAAAACCCTAGGAAAGACATGCATTATGATCAACCCAAGACCTCTAGACCTAAAGATCATGGCACTAATCCCAAGAAAGGAAGGAATGTGCCTAGAAAAGAGGGTAGATCTAGGAATGTCCAAAGTGGACATATGGACTCAACGATCAGAAATTTAGAAAGGAAAATCAAGCCTTAAGGGCAAGGCTTGATACATTAGAAAAGACCCTGGAAAGATTCACGGTTGGATCTAAGGCTTAGACATGGTGTTGGGTAGTTTGAAACCCAACTATGATAGATCAGGATTGGGATACCGGTCTAAGACCTCTAAGGCCAACAAAAAGAAGTATGCCGGGGAGGCATACAATCATGGTAAGGAGGGAAAGTCCAAGGATGGCAAGGGAATGCCATCCAAAGGTAACAAGAGTGACTTAACCAAGGACAAGATGTCCAAGGTTAAGAAGGTCAATTTTGTAGGCCAAGAGTCATCGGGGGAACATCGGTGTGGTCTAGTGTTTCTTGAGTCACCTAGGGAGGTAGCTAGGGCTAAGAGCTCAAGGGGGAGCTCTAGGAGCCTTTGGGATATATGGTGAATGGACCCTAGGAGAGGTGCTCCTAAAGGTCTAGATGGACCATGGGATGTGCTTGGAGAGGGACTTGAGTCTCAACTCTTGGGTTTTGGCACATGGATTGTGTGTTTCATCCATGAAAATATGACATTGGGGTCATATAGCATGAAGGTTAGTTTTTGATGTATAAATGCCATGTAAATCAATGCTAGGGATGCATTGTGGGTTGGCATGGGCAGAGACATCAAGAGGAAACCAAAACTAGGACTTTAGGTCAAGGTTCTATTGAATTTTTTAGCTAGCTTTGGTTTTTGTGTCAAACTTGGGAATGATGATAGATACATTTTGGAATGTATTTTTTCCAAGTAGATATGGGTACCACAAACCTCTCCACAAAATGTGAGAATTTTTGGAGATTTGTGAAATTTTGGACGCATTTCTGAAGTTCGTCAGAAAAGGCTGAAATTCGGTGTTTCAGAGTATCAGTCGACTGTAATTTTGGGCAGTCGACTGGTAAAGGCTGAAATAAGTTTCAGCAGCTGGGTATGTGTCCAAATGATGCAAAACAAGTGTATGGGGGGTTAGTACACATTGTTTAGGATCATTGAGGATTAAAAAACCAATAATTGGGATATTATTGGGTTCTTTTTGATGTTAGGCAAAGGGGGAGAAGTTTGGGTTTAAGTTTGAAAACCAAACTTACCTTTGCAAGAAACCCTAGGTTTAGGGGGAGCTAAGATTAAGGGGGAGCATGGTTGCTCCATTCTTGGCGTAAGGGGAACCTTGGAGAGGTTCTTAAAAAGCCTTTGTAAGTCCAATTGAGGGAGAGCTTTGGAGAAGCTTTAAAAAAACCCGTTTTGGTGAAAATTACTAACTTGGAGGGTTAGGTGTGGGGAGCCTTGGGATAGGTTTTAAAAAGCCCGTTTCGGAAAATTCCTAACCTGGAGGGTTAGGTGTAGGATGCCTTGGGATAAGATCCATGTATGCATTGCATATGCATTTATTTAGCATTATTCTTGCTATCTATTACTCTTTGTTTTCCCTAACTTAAACGTATTGTCAAATATCAAAAAGGGGAAGATTGTTGAGGCAATCTGTGATCCGGAGTGATCATGTATTTTGATGTTTGGGCAAAGGGTTTATGTTAGGCTTTCTCTTGTGTACTAATATGTGTATGTGAGTGTGCAGGGTGTACAGGTTTACACATATTGATTTGGCTGGACGGCTTCGGTATGGTGAAGGGTTGCATGGAGACAAGCTGGAGGTTTGTGTGCACCCGAGGGACCTGATATAGCAGGGATGATGAGCCGAGGGACGCGGACTTCGAGGCGTACGTGAAGGATGGAATGGAGACAAGTTGGAGGCTTGTGTGCATCGAGGGACGAGGGCCGAAGATGAAGATGGCGCGAAGGCAATAGTCAAGGCTGCTAGTGAAGAGTCAGCTGAGGCAAGGGACAAGAGCCGAGGGAAGAGGACTCCAAGGGCAAGCCGGGAAGTAGATTTCAAATGGCACACGTGAAGGGTGGCATGGAGGCAAGTCGAGGACTTGCGTGCGCATCCGAGGGACGACAGCCGGTGAAAGAGGACTTCAAGGGACAAGCCAAAGGAGTGGACCTGAAGGCACGCGTGGAGGAGGGTCAAGAGAGTGAGTGAGAGTGTTGTTGTAAGCTGGGCAGTCGACTGGGGGTTGTCCAGTCGACTGCCAAAACTCACAGTAGGTTCTGGACCCTGGACCAGTCGACTGCCATTTTGGCAGTCGACTGGTAAGTCACCAAAATTCGAACGTTGGGATGTCAACAGTCGAATCTGAGTGGTGGCAGTCGACTGCCCTGGGACCAGTCGACTGCCAGCGGGTTTTCCAGCCCGAGTTCTATTTAAAGAGGACTCGGTTAGGGCTGGTTTTCTTGATGAAACTCGCTTGGGTAAAGTGAGTTAGTAGTCTCTTGTGCCCAGAAAGTGTCCAAGGTGTTGTGGCGAGGTTTCTCCACCCACAAGGAGCGACGAGGGCTAGCCGGAGGTTATCCGGGGAGTGATCCACCGACGGATTCTTGGATTAGTCACCCGACCGGGGTGGATACCAAGTAAAATCGATTTGTTAGCGTTGTTTGCTCATTTTATTATTGTTTCCACTGTGCAACTAACAACGTAGGTACAAGAATGAACCGGGAATCACCATTCACTCCCTCTAGCGGACATAATCGATCCTACAGACACACCACAAGTCACTGCACCGTGTGTCACCCAGGACACACAGGTAGTACCTCGTCGCAGTGGGAGGGTTGTGAGACAGCCTGAAAGGTTCATGTTTTTGGGAGAGTCTTCAGACTTGGTCTCTGGTAAACATGAACCGGATCCCTGGACCTATGACGAGGCCCTCCAAGACAAAGATGCAAATTTTGGCAAAGGGCAATGATCTCCGAGATAGAATCGATGGATTCTAACCATGTCTGGGAGCTAGTAGAACCACCCAATGGTGTAAAAGCCATTGGATGCAAGTGGATCTACAAGACAAAGAGAGGATCAGACGGGAAGGTTGAGACCTTCAAAGCAAGGCTTGTTGCGAAAGGGTATACTCAGAAAGAGGGTATCGATTATGAGGAGACCTTTTCGCCAGTAGCTATGCTCAAGTCGATCCGGATTCTCTTATCTATTGCAGCTCATATGGATTATGAGGTATGGCAGATGGATGTCAAGACAACCTTCCTTAACGGGGGTCTTGATGAGACCATCTACATGCAACAACCAGAGGGTTTCATTGCAAGGGCAAAGAGCATCTAGTGTGCAAGCTTAATCGATCCATCTATGGATTGAAGCAAGCTTCAAGGTCATGGAACATCCGCTTTGATGAAGTAATCCAGTCATATGGATTTACTCAAAGTCCGGATGAGTCATGTGTGTATAAAAGATGTGACGGAAACGTCGTGGTATTTCTTGTACTTTACGTAGATGCATTTTGTTAATTGGCAACAATGTCAAAGTGTCATCAGACGTAAGGGTCTGGCTATCAAAGCAGTTTGATATGAAGGACTTAAGAGAAGTGGGACACATTCTTGGGATCAAGGTCATGAGGGATCGCCAGAAAAGGATGTTGTGCTTATCCCAAGCTTCATATGTTGACACAGTCTTGTCTCGTTTTAGCATGGAAAACTCCAAGAAGGATTTCCTACCCTTCAGGCATGGAGTTCCTCTATCTAAGGAGATGTGTCCAAAAACATCAAAGGAGATAGAGGAAATGAAGGCGGTTCCTTATGCTTCGGCAGTCGAAAGCCTCATGTATGCTATGTTGTGCACGAGACCTAATATCTGTTTTGTCGTGGGCATGGTCAGCAGATATCAGAGTAACCCTGGACAGGACATTGGACAGCGGTAAAGCATATATTGAAATACTTGAGACGGACTAGGGATTATATACTGGTTTACCGGGCAGACCAATTAGTCCCTGTGGGTTATACAGACTCAGATTTCCAGTCAGATAGGGACAAAAGTAAGTCTACCTCAAGTTTTGTGTTTACTTTAGGAGGTGGAGCCATTGTTTGGAGGAGTGTCAAGCAGAAGTGTGTGGCGGACTCCACCATGGAAGCTGAGTATGTGGCAGCCTCGGAGGCAGCCAAGGAAGTTGTATGGCTCAGAAACTTCATCATGGACTTGGATGTGATTCTTGGTTTGCCCAGATCTATCACAATCTTTTGTGATAACAGTGGTGCAGTTGCAAACTCGAAGGAACTACGAGCCCATAAGGCGAGTAAACACATAGAGCGCAAGTACCACCTTATACGAGAAATCGTAAAGTGAGGAGAAGTGGTTGTCGCCAAGATTGCATCGGAGGACAACCTGGCAAATCCTTTCACTAAGGCTCTTCCATCTAGAGCTTTTGACAGGCATGTGGAGGATATGGGAGTCAGATGTATGGCAGTGGGAGAACAGCAGTGTCTTTAAGTATAAGTGGGAGATTGTAAGATGTGTATACTGAAAGACATGACTTTTATTATATGAACATCTTTATTATGAAAAGAGAATCACACTACACTAGGTGTTTGTTTATAATAGTGCATACACGAAGTTCCATTGCTTTGCATTGTAGATAACATGGTGTGTGGTGTCACACGGAAGATCATGTTATCAGTTCCTTACTTAGCATAAATAGAGGCTCACAACCTAGATGGAGTTGACAACCCATCGGGATGGTTGTAGTGTAGTTAGGTGTGGTTGGTCTTGACCATAGGACTACACTAGTGTGCTTTGAGTACATTGAGCAGGACCGAAACCCGAGGTTATCCGATTTGTACTGACTAGATAATTGGATAGGACCTCAGTTGATATTATGGAGGACGATCCTTAATCCCGAAATAATATCGGACATATATTATTAATTATTGTTTCTTTGATTTACCAATGGGCGAGAACTATTCTGTTAGATCGACAGACCCGGTAAGTTGGAAATAATATTAATAATATGATGTGCCGATGATTATTGACGAAATCCGTGTTCTGGTGAGTCAGGATGATGATGCCCCCTTGATGTGCTCAAAAGGTTCATCGTGCTAAACCCTGCAGATGGATTTGATCTGGCACGTTGATAAAGTTGAGTGGTACTAATCAAGGATCCAGAAGCTAATTAATTTAAATTGTCAGTAATTTAATTAATTAACGGGCATGCGAGATCTTAAACACGGGGGGATGGACGACTCGTAATATGTGGAGCCCATATGAAAATATGGGGGTTGGTGAGGAAGTTCAATTAAGATCCTTTAGTGGAATGGATCTTAATTAATGGATCGGGTTTGGATCCATTAGCGGGCCAAGAACCAACTCCTCCTCTTGGTCCCTGCCTTAGCCCTATAAATACCCTATGAGATCAAGAAACCAAGAGCCAATTAATCAACCCAAGAGCCAACACCAAAAGCCTCTCATTATTCTCTTTCTCTCCTTCTCTCCTAGGGTTCGGCGGCGCACCAAGAAGAAGAGGAAGAGCTCCTCGGTTCTTCTTCCTCCTTCCACCAAACTTCGGCTGGGGATCACTGAGATAAGGGAGAGAAGTTCTCTTCCTTTTGTGGTGCTCGGAGAAGGAGAAGGAGGCGTCGGCGGTTGGGAGAAGGCGGCGCAAGGCCACCTTGCGCGTCGGCGCAAAAGAGAGGGAGGAGGGTTTGCGTGGGCTGTTGGGGCAAGGAAGAAGGTAGTTTCTCTCCTTCTTCTTCTTCTTCTTCATCTTCCTCTCGAGGTGTACTGCTGATCCGGAGGGCTTGGAGCCGGCTCCGGTGGACGGCGACGCAAAGGGAGGGGAAGAAGTGGCCGGTGGTGCAAACCCTAGTAGCTAGGGTTTTGGCCGGTTTGAGAAGAGGGTTGATTGGAGCTCTTGGTGATCTCGGATCGTGGTAGATCGTCGCCCACACGACGTCCGCGAAGGGAGGGACATAAGGTAGAAGACCGCGAGGTAATCGGAAAGGTACAACTTTCCATAAGCTCCTTTGTATTTCCTTATGTCTTTTATGTGTCATGTTTATATGTCTTGTCATTTTATGTTTAAGAATTTATTGTTTTGATTGCAAAATATGTTTAATAAATTCTTAACTAGACCCCGACCATAAACACAAAAGTCGGCGATCAACTCGTCGCCTTTTCCGCGGTCGAACGGTCGAGCAAATTACAAGGCCAATTTTGGTAATTGGCTAAGTTGTAATTTGGATCGTTCGATACGGCACGAGACGAGCGATGGGAGACGGGTCTCCACTCGGATTAATTTTTAATCCGTAGACATGAAGGGACCTCTCGGATCGACCAGGTATTCGCTTAGGAAACCCGCCAAGCCATACCAACATATATATTATTGTGCGTATAGGAGTAGTGATAGGAACCCTTATACCTATATTAGGATTATGATATGGTGCATGATTCTCTGGACTTCTATAAATCATGTTGATGAGAGAAAGATTAGTTGACGAATGTTGCATATAATGGTGTCACACATCATACCTGCATACGCATAGGCGTGCGGTACAGGGCTTCCCGGTCATGTTGTTGAGACATGTCGTCAGTCATGCTTTGGTGTTTTGGCATAGGTGGCAACACAGGGCTCCCAATCATGTGGTTGAGACATGTTGTCAGTCATGTCGTGATCATGATCTGCACACAATGTCACTGGCGAGTAGTGGCTATTGGAGGGTGCGTACAGTTGTCCTGTCAAGACTCTGCATGGTTACTCATGAGTAGTGATTCCGGTGCATTGTAGCAGTCAAGGACCTCTCCTAGTGTGTGCAGTTGTTTTGTCGTGTGTCCGCTCGGTCAGTCATGGTATTGATGTCGAAGCGTGGTAGCAAGCATTAGTGGTATAGAGAGTTGTTGGCTCCCCCTTTCTAGCTTTGGGTATGTGTCATGATGGGTTGTGTGATCCACGATTAATTGACTCCCCTTTGTTGGTTTAGGGGTACATGTCATGATGGGTTGTGTGACCCGCGAGTAGTTGGTTCCCCTCTTGTCTGGTTTTGGGGTTATAGTTGTTGGAGTAGTTGGCTCCCTGACATCCTGTCCCACTCAGTGTAGGGGTAGCTGGAGTACGTGCAGACATCATGTGCACATGATGTATTATTGCATGGTTGTGGTTGTTTGCAGAGGTTGCATTCGCTGGTGTTTGTTGTATTTGATTACTGCATATACTTGACTTGCACATTTAGGAGATATGTTTACATAGGGTCAGGTGACCCTACATTACTCGTATGATATGGATTGCCCGCGGAGGGGTATGGTGGGTATTCGGATCTATATATCTTCGGGTTAGTTTGACTCTGGTATGTATTATTTATTCAGTATCTCAGTTGTTCACTTTCTACTCTTACTCTTGAGACTGTGTTAGTTTAACTCTTACTGCTGGTATAACTTACTATGCATATCAGTTTATATACCCACTGGATTCTTCTGATTCAACACCGTTAGCCTTGTTTTTATTTCATGTTGATCGTCTGGAGTGTCCGGCATCTTGTCCCAGTTCTTCCGTGTCAAGGCATCTTGTGTTTGATGTGGTTGTATTTGACAATACTTTGTATTTCCGTGTTTCATGTTTTGATTTATTTCCATTGTGTCTTGTGTTGTTGTTTTGTGTCGTAAGTCATGTCGGTACGCATCTTTTGGTATATTGTGATGTTTCCTTTTCTATTATACTGTTGATGCCTTCCGTGTTGGTTGAGGGTTATGTGTGGCCGAGTAGGTATTGTATTTATGCTTCAGATTGTCGCGTCGTACAAGGGAGATGTTGTCTGATTTTCTATCGGACCAACGGCTCCTCGGGGGCGTGACACATCTTCCTCTACATCATTACTTGTAAATCTTCAAGTGATGGATTTCCTGATTCTTTGTCAACAAATTTGTCAATCGTCTCTCTTTGAGACTCAATAAATTCTTCAACATTTTTTTTTGCTTATCATGTCTTGATAGATACTTTCTACTAGGAGGCATTCCAATTTTAATAATAATAATAATAATAATAAATCAAGCTCTCAAATATCCACTTATTATAGATATTAGATAAACACTTATTATGAAATACACATTTTAGCTTTAGCAATGCTAAACTAGAATTTAAACAATTAACTTTTCAGAAATCTCTAAAATTTTCAAACTTTACATTTCACTTCCAAAAATTATGCATTAAATTTTCAAATATCGTATTTGATAATTCTAATGCATTGACACTCCAAAATCAAATTATTCAATGTCAAAACATGCAAAAATCCTCCAAATAAATAATCTGAAATTTTAAAAATTTCAAATAACATCACAGATCGATTTTCAAAATCCAAATTCCAAAAAGCTTACTTTCGAATTGAAACAACTAAAGCAAGATTTAACTCGAAACAAAATTTAATCTTGAAGCTCGGGTCGAGTTGAAACGGACAACTTCCGGGGCAAAAGATTCAATATTTACACAATAGCACAACACAACTAAACTAATCAGTAATCAACCATAGCTCATAAGTTTCAAACCACAATCATAGAACAAGCTCGGGTTTTTCTCACCTTACAAAACTAGCTTGAATTTCGCTGTCTAAAAGCGGGAATTAACCTAAAACCTTGTAAAAGACATGGACCTAGGTTGTACAACGGTCAACAACAGTGAATAAAGTGACGTGCACAATGGAGACGCATGATGAGGGCGACAGGTTGAGCTTGGAGTTGAGGATTTCTATATAATTTTGATACCAAAACGTAGCCCAAGCATAACACTATTCAAAATCGTGGTCAATTTTCAATTTTCGGTGATCGATGGCTTGGAGTGATGGCGAGGGTTTGAGAGACTTTGAGGGGTTTTTTTTTTTTTTGACTTACGGGGGAATTGTAAATAGTTATAAGGAAAGAGAAATTCCAACTTATTTTTGTTAACCTTTACTAATTTTTTTTAAATACTAAAAAAATAGAGCCGATCAAAGGTGGGGCCCTATGCGACGACCCCACTTAGACCACTCTGGGCAGACTTTAGGCGCAGACCTTGATATAACCCATCCAACGTACAAATCAAGCTTTAAAAATCGAAATATGGTGCCTCGGGGCAATGGTGAATCAGCGGGGGCACCTTTTAAAGTTTTTAGACATCTAAGAATCGAATCTTAGCTTCAGTAAATTAACAGATGAATTTTTTTTAATAGGTCGTTAACCTAAGAACGTTGGGTCGATGGGCCACCCGCTATGAACACTTTCCAATTTACCCGGGTGGCTAGTTGAAAACTTCTATTATGGGATCGGACAGGTTATCTCATAATTTAGTCGACTTAAGTTGGATACATGATGTCTATTAAAAAACTAAAAATATGACAAAATAGTTGAGATAACAAGTAATCACATACCTCTTATCCAACCATCTACATCCCTTATATAGCCCCCGGGCATCGCTTACTCTCTTCCTATGATATGAGTCAGTCGTGCGGGACCACTAGGGTGATGAATTTCACCTTTTACCGAATCTACGTCCCTTATATAAATGTGGAAATTAAAAAAAAAGGATAGTCTTATACCCACTCTCCTCATGTGTGGGTAGGACATGACCTCTTCACTCGTTCACAATTTACCCACACTCATTGTTGCTTAACTACAATTTATCACCATACGGAAATGGTCTTGCATGACTTCAACCTTGTCCTTACAGAATGTTCAGTTGGTTAGTAGGTGACAAATTTGTTACAATGAAGCAAGAATCAATTTTTGACGGACGCATGCCCTCGAGGGAAAACTCATCCTCTTCCCTAACTATTTGATGGTTAACTATAAGTCGATATTTCCTTTCACATAATTTAAGAATGTGTTATAAAGAGTGTTTAGAATGAATATAATTAATTTTTTATTATAATTGCGTGACTTTAACCTGCGCTTCTGTGGGGTCGACTTGATCATTCTTGTCTCACTACTCCATGATCGAGGTCAAAAGTTGCCTAAAATGGAGGCTGACTTGGACTTTAGCCGAGTCCGTTCACCTTGACACTTTGAATGTGATCAACCTCCACGTAACTCCATATCCTATTATATTCCACATCAATTCATAACTAAGAAATATCCTCCTGTTATTTATCCTGTATTTAATTGGAGGCACTACATGTTATTTTCTCCAATTAGGGTCGTAAACACACATAGACGTATAGAAGCGTTATTTAGGAGTAGTTTTAACATAGTTCTTAATAATCGACCAATTGAATCGGTTTAAACTCAACCGTTTCTATTGTCTAACCTATAAGAATAATTTTGAAACTACTCTTATTGAATTGCTTTAGCATCGGTTTGAAAAAATCGCCGCTATAAACCGCTCTTAATGATACAACTATTAGAAGTAATATTAAAACTGCTGACATTGGATACTTTTAGTAGCGGTTCTAGGTCAAACATTGCTACTAACCGTTTTTATATTCTAACTTCTAGGAGCAGCTTTCAAACCACTCATATTGGATTTTTTGAATAGAAGTTTGTGTAAAGTACTGCTACAAATCGCTTCCATTACTCTAATGGTGTATAATTGATTTTTAAATTACATCTATTGCATAGTTTTAGTATTGATTTACATAAATCGTTGTAAACCACTCTTATATTACAAATCGCTTTTCTCATTTTTATTCTTATTAAAAAAAATATTCTTAATTTTATTTATACCGATTTTCTTTCTTTTCTTATATTTATTTTCCTTAAGTTTTTCTCTTAATATTTTCCCCCTAAATCCATAATTTTCGTTCCACGAGCCTTGTGCCTTTATCATCCTCTCCCCTCACCGAAACTATAAATCTCATGTCAGAAATCTTTCATCTATTTGTATTCAACTCCGAACATAAATCTCATGCTGGAAACTTTTCTTATTCCTATATTCCACTCCAAAATCCTAAATCTTATTCAGGAAAATTTTTCACTTCTTTTATTTGATTCCATTCATCCTGACTCCGCACAACTAGAATAGAACATTGATATTTTTTATTAATATTTAAAAAAAACATTATTATAAATATTTAATAATGTTCTTTATTAAAAATTATTTATTTTTAGTATATTAATAAATATCATTATTATTTATAGAGAATAATTTTTTTAAAACATATTAACGTTATTAATTTTTTCATTTAACTTTTTACTTTTATTAGCCTCTAATAGCAAATAATGTTAACACAAATTTTTGACTTTCCTCTTTTTAACAACAACGTGAACTAGAGTTATCATTATAGATAACCCTAATCTCATGTTCTATTCCCATAGATAATCAAAATCATTTATTGGACTCTAAAATTTTTAAACTTATTAAGAATAATTATATAGTAAAAGAAAACTATTAATTAGTTATTAAAAAATTAACTAACATATGAAATTATTTATCTGCAAAATAATTATAATTAATAAATAAGTAAATATCTCTGTTATTTTTCTCTTAATTTTTAAAAAATAACAATATAAATTATTGATTAATTATTAAAAATTAACTAACACATGAGTACATTAATAGTTGTAGTCTAGTTGGTTAGGATGTTATACTTAGGCGTTTCGAAATCGCTCTTATATCTATGGCGTGTAGGAACGGTTTAAAATCATGTTCTTATATCTAAAAGGTTTCAGAGCGATTTGAACCACTCTTGAATTTATAGCTACAGAAGAAGTTAGAAACTATTATTATATGTACAACGTATAAGATTAGTTTCAAATCGTACCTATAAAGGGTAATAGGAGTCGTTTTCCAATATTTACCAATAGTTACGAAAATCGCTTATATAGGATATAAGGATGGCAACAAGAGGAGCGATTTTTAAACCGTTGGTAAAAGCGTAGGAGTGATTGAAAGCCGCTCTTGAAAGTCAAAAAAACTGTTCCAATATGGGTGTTTTTTTTTGTAGAGACAAGCCCAGCCGAGCTTTAGATTGTTCAAACTTATTTGATAAGCTAACCAAGTCGAGCCGAGCTTAAAATAAGTCAAGCCTTTGAAATGATTGTTCAAACTTGACTTGATTTATTTTTTATGAGCTTGAGCTTGTTTGAAGTTTTACTTGAGCTTGACTTATTTAGATGTTATTGAGCTCTTAATTCAAGCTTAACTTGAGCTTGGTTCAAGCTTGGTTTGTCTAAATATTATCAAACTCTCAATTGAAGTTTGTTTAATTGTTTGAAACTTTTGTTTGTTTAATTGCTTATTGAGTTTGATAATTCAAACTTATTTATTATTATATTTTACTTTTTTTTGTTATTTAGTGTTTTGATAAGAGTTTTATTAATAAACATGGTTCGTTAACATTATTCATGAATATTGTTTACGAATATTATTCATGAACGTTGTTTTTGAACATTAACGAGCTAAACACATATGTGTTCAAGCTTGTTCGTTTAGTTTAACGAGTTGCTCAAGCTTATTTATTTAATTGATTTTGTGTATATTAAACGAGCATAAATAAACTCTTACCAAATTGAATACTAAATTTGTTGATGAATATTTTATTCATTTACACCCTAGCTCTGATAACTAACAAACGTCAATTTTCTATTAAATAATAAATCATTCCAAGGATAATTTTGGCATAAAAATCTCGGTGCATTGTCACATAGATTGATCAAACAAACACAAACTGTACTTGTATACGAGTTATAAATTTGAAAAACATAATAAAATATATTTAAAATAATAACAGTGAAGAATTTAAAAATAATTAAAAATCAAACTGATACAAATTTTATATGTTTATGAGAAATCTATTTTTCTTTAAATTTGTGTTACCGTAATCTCTATCTTTTTTTCTAAATTATGTTATAGTTTTATAATAGGTTTCACTAACTATTATTTTTTGAAATATTACATTTTTAGTTGTTTTTAAATTTTATTTTTTAAAGAATTTTACATGTTTCAATATTTTTTTTAAAAAAAAATTATAACTAGGTATTTTACAATTTGTGGTCATTTTAAATTTATATTTTTTTTTAAATCTAGAACTCATAAAGTAGGCTTTCAAATTTTTTAAATAAAAGTTTATATGACATTGCCTTTAAATAATATATATAATTTTGGATAATTTAAAATTTTACAACTATTATCATTTGATTTCTGTAAAAACTGATTCCTTGACTCCAAACATTTCACATAGTCTCCTCCAATTTCATCAGGAATCCATCATTATCCATTTTTATAAATATACCATATGATGACAAATTTAATTATGCTTTGGGAGCCAACTATTATCATTTGAAGAAAACTATTATATTATCAGGCAATGTAATTTATAGGAATAGATTTGAAAAAAAAAACAAATAAGACACCCTTTTATTAGTAAAAAAACACTCGTTAATAATAAAGAATATCCCTCTTAATTTATTGTCAAATATCTTTTGCTCTTCTTTGAACAATCAACCATCAATTCAAAGATCATACCGGTCTCCAAATCCCCAACGCCGGTCTCCTTCCAATGTTTGTGTTTGACCTCTCCATTTTCAATTTTTTACATCTACTAGAAACAAAAATACGAAGAGAAGAAAAAAGTTGACAGAAATTAGAAGAACAAGTCAAAGCATTGCATATTCTAGAAGAAAAAAAGAAATGAAAATTAGAAAAATGATTTACCTCTCTTAAAAATATTAATTTTCTCAACTAAACTTGTCCCCTACGGGCTGCGCCTTCCGAGGAGACCGAAATACCCCTCGCCCTTCTCACGATCGAAGGGCTAACGAGGGTATTTTCGTCCTTGGAAATTCACCCATAAATCCGTCCTTGCTTCTGAAGCAACCGCTGCTTTCTTCCCTTCAAATCAATTTGTTTCTGGCTTTTGATCTTTGGAGTCCATCTCCTTCTCGGGCAAGTCCACGACTGAGAATTTAATGATTTGTCTCCATTTTCTTAAGCTCCTTAATTCAGGAATCCTTCTGTTCGTTTCAGGAGGAAAGCTTAGCTTTGAGGGATTAATGTGAAGATGTTTGCCGCGTATATTTCCAAACTTCTTCTGTGAGTTCTTCTCTTCTCTCTCTTTTTCGAAAATGATCTGCTTTATCTCGTTCTTCACTGTTCTTTTTGCCTCAAAAATTGCTCTGAATTGGAGGAAATTCGATGGCAGGGTGTTCTTTGGCTACGCTTATCCAGCTTTCGAATGCTTCAAGACGTTGGAGCAGAAGCATGGCAACTACACGGTTCAGCTCCGGTTCTGGTGCCAATACTGGTACGTTCTTGCACGATTGCTGATCCTGAAGAACAAGTGCAATCTAATCAGTTTGTAGCACTGATGATTGATTCATTGTTCATCCACCGTTTTGATTAGCTTAGAGACTAAAATTAATGGGGCATTTTGACAGGATTAGTGAAACTAAATTAATGATTAGTGAAACTAAAATTAATGGGGGCATTTTGACGCTTAAAATAACAGGATTAGTGAAACTAAATTAATGGGGCATTTTGACAAATGCTTGTAAAGCATTGCATAGTATGTGGTGTCACATCATAATACCAAAACTCTAAGGACCGTTTCGCACAAACAGTAATAAATCTCTGATAACAATCGTCTGCAGGATCATCGTGGCGACGCTGAACGCCGTCGAAATGCTCTTCGAGTGCTTCATCTCATTGTAATAATCATTCACTTCTGCTTCTTCATCTTCTTCCTTCCTTCCTTCTTTCTTTTCCTTTCTGTCCTGTGCATGCCTCAAGGTTGTCCTCAAAATTCCAGGATACCCATGTACGGCGAGGCCAAGCTGGCCTTCTTGGTCTACTTGTGGTACCCCCAAACCAAGGTACAGACAGACAGACAGATGCATGCCATCCATCCACCATGCACACCCCAATCTCTGAATCTGATTATGTTGCTCGATCGCCATTGCAGGGAACTGATCTGGTTTACGAGGCCTTCCTGCGCCCGGTGGTGATGCAGTACGAACCCAACATCGAGGAGAGGTTCAGAATCCTGAGGCCTAAGCTTGGCCAACTCCTCGTCTTCTACCTCAGGAACTTCACGGAGAGAGGTTATACTCTCTTCCAAGACGTCCTCCGCTACGTCGTCTCCAGCAGATCGTCCAGTGAGGTAATTGGCTTCCCAATTTCAACGCGAGATGTGATGAATTGATGATGGGTTAAACAGAATAGAAGCAGAAAATAATGGAATATATTGATTGTGCAGAAGATTAAAGCTACTTCATCATCGAATAAGAAGAAGAAACATGATGAACTGGAGGAATTGGCAGAAGCCCTGCTTGCCACAGACGCGAAGCAGCGCCCATCTCGACAACGCAAATGATGTAGTTACAGAATCACCGTCGATTTGATTTGGCGAGGAAAAAGAAAGAATAAGATATAGATAAGGATTTGATGAAACAGGGGACCTGGAAGAATGAATTTTTGACGTTTGTGCAAATCGAACTGTGGCGTTTGTGTGCTTTTGATTTGTGGATTTGTTAGAGAGTCAGTATTTGATGTGGATGAGAACGAGGCTGTGGGGTTCTAACGGGAAGAGGGACTGCCAAACGGACCGCCAGATTCCGCCGAAGAAGCGGAGGCAGTGGGAGAGGTGCTCGCCGCAGGAGACGTCGCAGTTGAGGAGGAGCCCGCGGCGGCGGTGGCTGGCGGCCGCCGTGGGCGTCGGCTGCAGGTACGCCTGCGCCGCCTGCTGCACCAGGCGGTTCTTCATGCGAACCTCGGCCCCGGGTGTGGTGGCCGGAGACGGGAGCCCCGACGCCGGCGCCGTCCCCCCCATGACGTCGCGGAGGCTGGTGTACTCGCCTTCCACCTTGGCCGTGTGCGGCGGGGAGACGGCGAGGGGCGCGAGGTCGAGCGCCCTCGGGACGGGCTTCCCGCGTCGCCGAATTAAGAGGCTCGCCGGCGGTGCCAGCGAGGGGCTCTTTGCGTCGGCGGCGGCGGTCGACATCCCTTTCCGAATTTAATCAATTAGCAGAATAAAAAATGCGGTGGAAGATTTATAAAAACACAAAATGAACAAGAGTTGAGATTAAAATAACAATAATAAAATACTAAAATTTTTAGCCGCTCCAAAATCCTAATTTGAAGGATACAATGCTTATTTTTTAGCAATGCTATAATTAACCGAATGTGAATTTTACAAACTGCCCCCATCCATTTAGCACATAAGGACTAAACAGTAATATCGAAAATCCCTAGGAATTTGGAGCAATTAGCAGCCTCTGCCGGTATCAAGAATTTACTAAATTAGGTCCCGTACCTACTGAATTGGCTAATTGTTACGGGTGTATCATCTTAAAAGTCAAAATATGAAAAAAATCAATATATATTCTTCTCATGCATTAGTTACAGTATCTGGGCTAGTAACCCTTATGATTTACCTTCTTTGTTGATAGGGTCGAATACCCCGTGGTAGATATGGGGGCTGAAAAAGTTGTGTGGTAAAATCCATCAAGCCGGAACGATTACCTTGTTGCGACGTCTGAGACCCTCCTGAGAAAGTGGACCCAGAAGCCAACTCGAGTAATTATAACCCCGAAGCTAGCCTCAGGAAGACACACACACGAGTTCACCTCGGGGGTAAGTTCCCGAGAGCACCTCAAAGAGACGAATGCCCGAGACCCCCGAACCAAAGAACCTCGATCGGGATCATCTCGGGGTGGTGGGGCCCAAGGAACACTCAAGCAAAGGTCCGTTTTTCGCGGATCGGCGAGTCATGCTCATCCATTATGACGGAGTAATTACTACCGAGGATTAGCGGTCATAAATGTCTTAATCATCGCAACGACCTAGATGAAGGAATCGTGGCAACCGTTGTCAAGTTGAACCATTAACCAATAACCATAGGGACGTGGCGAAGATCGTGGGTGCTCGTGGATAATCGTCGCAAGTATAAAATGTATTCCAACCCCTCCGGTAAGGAGAAGGCATTTTCTCTGCTACTCATACATCTTTCTGCTTAATACTTTTCCTCTCCATCGAGGCACTAACTTGAGCATCGGAGTGGGTTTCGCCAGACAACCTCCGACGTGTTCCCCTAACGCTCGGGTTGATCTCGTAGGGCGTAGAGTTCCTCCCCTTACGTCAGCATCCGTGTGGGCTGAACCTCAGTGATTGATCATCAACGTAAATTTCTTCCGGAACATTTATATTAATTTTGGGATGGATTGACGAGAACGAGCGAATCCTTTTTTACCACTTCAAAATTTACTAAATGAGATAGATTTTTAAATTCACCAAATATCTATATTAAAAATACAATCAATTATATATATATATTTTTTACCCGTCACATCTCTTCTTATTTCCCCTCTCTCTTTTATTTTTCTTTCTTATCGGCATTCATGGATGCATAACATAGTTTTGATATGAAATCAGTAAATTTCTGAGGTGTAGGAGATTCAAATATATTATTATTTATTTTGATTTTTTTTGAAGTATTAAAATATTATTAAAAATTAACTAAATCATAAAAGATTTTATAGGATTCACAGATCAGGCCTATGACCCATGTCTCGAATGTATGCGGGTAAAAACCAACTAACCAAGTGAAGAGAAGAGGAAAGATTGAGATTATACATTTAGAGAGAGAAAATAAAAGGGATAAAAAAATATAAAAATGAATTTATTAATAAGTACATTTTTTAATAAATATTAAAATAATATTCATCTTTCGATAAATTCTAAAATTTACTTATGTAATTGGGTAAATTTCCGTACCAATAGTGGTCGCCTCACGCACGTGCAATCCACGCGGCCCCATTTAAAGCCTTCTCTGTTTTTAACACAATCCAAATCGTGCCGTCGTCTGTCGTCGACTCGACTTTGCCTCTCTCTCGCACGCCATGAGTGCGCTCTACTTCGCTCTCGTCTGCCTTCTCTCTCTCACTCTTCTTGCCTTATTCGCCGAGCTCCTCTACATCCTCCACTGCCGTCGCCGGGCTCCCTCCGCCGATCCCGAGCTCGGCCGCTCTCCCCCCGGGCGGACCCGCAGGGCGTTCCTCCTCCTCGTCGCGCCCTGCTTCAAGCACCGCTCCCGCGTCGAACCTGCCGCCGCCGATCACGCCCCTCCGAAGCCGCCTCTGTCTTCCCCGAATCCGGCAGCCGAGGAGGAAGAGGAGGAGCACGAGTTCGTCCGGTGGCAAGAAATGCGCATGGGACCCTCACGTTCCCTCTACAGCATCGCCGAGGAGGCGGAGGAAGGGCACAATGACGACGCCGAGGAGGAAGAAAAAGAAGATACGCCATTCGCTACGCCTTGTCCGTCGCCGGAATTCTACTCCCCGTTGCCATCTCCGTCTCGAGCCGCGGAGGCGGCGGATGCCGACGAGGTCTAACAACGACAAGGGACCTTCTCCGGCGTCTGTAACCGTTGCTCTGCGTCCGATCACTACATTTCTTACGAATTTGTGCTGGTTGAGGCAAATTCAATTGTTTCCGTTCCCTACGGCTCTTCTGCTCAGCTCAGCTGGAGACGATGCAGATGAAGAAAACATTTGCCAAACGATCCAAAGGAGATGCATCCCTCTCCATTACTTTAACAGACATCCATCCAAATTGTAGAAAACAAAAGCTCTGATACTCCTGAAAAGCAGACACCACTCCTATTTCTTTATGCAGCTTTGGAGTCTACAAAAGTGTTTTAACAAATTGCTCTGTGTCTCTCTGCTTTCCTGTCTCCCTCTTGTCTGAAAATTCGATATATTAACAGGCAGGTGGCTGCATGCTGTGCCAGTCTCGTAAGGCACTCAAGTTTTTTGTTCAGTAAGCAGAAGCGCTGCGCTGTCGAGCTGTAAATTAATTGAATTGGTTGGACCTTCCTACTAAAAATGTAGCTGTAGGCACTAAACTCGCTCTGCTGTCTTCCTCGCATTCGGATGAAGGCCAGAAGAAGCAATCGAGATCGGAAAATGCGGAGGACGAACTTTGGCTTTAGAATATTGTTTTATTCCGGAAGCGAGCTGCCTGAAGTTTTCTTTAGGGAAGAGTAGAACTTTGCACTCTCATTCCGCGAGGAATGAAAGACTCTGAATAAGCATGACAATTTCATTTAAATCCGATAAAAATTTTGATATCAAATAATCGCGGTGAAAGGTTATATATGAACTCCGGGCGTCCCATACTATTGATCCCATGATATTTATATAGAGGTAAATCAGAAAATTATATCCACCATTTTTGTCGAGATTCAATCTTTACTTAATACGACAAATATATCCTATACCTTGGCCAGGGCCGACCCTTATTTTTGAGGGCCCTTGGCCAAAAAAATAAAAAGGGACCTCTATAGAAAAAAAATACTAACATATAATTTGAATAAAGTTTAATAGGAAAATTTGAAAATCAATATATTTCATTTAAAATATGATGATCTCTGTACGAAATATATTTCTCAAATTCTCCAAAAAATTTCAATACCATACAAAATATATGTCTCAAGTTTTAGAATTTTTCTAAAACGTGCAATACCAACAAATAAAAAAAAAGTATCAAATAATAATTTAAAAAAAAATAGATCTTCTAGCATTTTGATGAGAAGCAAAATCATCAATAAGGTATTCAAAATCTAATTTTTCTAACACTTCATTTTCAATGCATAAAATTGTCAAACCTTTTAATCTTTCTTAAGCCATTTAATCAAGTTTAATTTAGAATTTTTTTTCTATAACTGGTATAGTTAAAAAATTCTATAAGCAATAGAGATATTATAATCTAAGACTTGTATGAATTGAAGAACTTCACAAGTTTGACTTTATTTATGTTGCTAAACACATTTGTATTACTTGCAAGTTGCAACTCAAAAAATATATCATCAACACCATTATTAGATTTATCATTATATTTAAAGTAATTTGAACATTATCACAATACTCATGTAATCTATTATCATCCATAGTAACTGATAGGGTTGAATAGTCCGGCCCCGACATGAGGGATGAAAAAAGCCTCGGGATGTGACATCACCGAAGCGACTTCCCTTCCTGAGCCCAGGGCCCCCCGCAGGAAACACGCTCGGGAAAGCTAGTCCGATGACCCCTCTCGAGAGCACCCCGAGAAGTTAGGCCCTGAGAGCACCTCGGGAGTTATAGTACCGAAGGCCCCAAGCTTTCCACGGGAGGAGGAGTCCCCACAATAATCGACCTTAGGTACTGACCCCCCCTCTCGGTACGGATAAGTATCCCGTAAGAAGAGGTCCCCACGACCCTTAAATGTCACAACGGGTGAACGCGTGATAACGGCGCAGACCGTTTCAAAGGATATCCCGCTACTGCTGAAACAGGGGGCGTGACTTAAGTATCAGAGACGTGGCATCAATCGAGGGGCACGTTTAGTCCGTCGACATCAGTATAAAAGGTAGTCCAAACCCTTCGGTAAAGGAGTTATGCTCTCTCAACTCTAGACACATTCTTTACTTCTCGCTACCTTTATTTCTCGGACGGACACTGACTTAAGCATCGGAGTGGACTCCGCCGGATCTCTGCCGGCGCGTCCCCTAACGCTCGTGTTAACTTTGCAGGACTCTAAGTTCCTCCCTGCCGCAACAACTTCTATAGGAGTAGAACTCCAATGTCTGGTCATCGCCGTCGACTCTTTCCAAAACAGTAACGTTTTATAATTGAACAGAAAATCAAAAATATTTTTAAAAACGTTCAATTGTTCAAATCCACTCTTTAAATATGAAATATATCAATGATAATAAAAAAATAATTAATGCTAAAATTTAGATTTCTTATCAAATTATGAAATCATTGCAATAATTTTCATCAAATTATTTCTTTTTACTAGTTATATATTTTAAAAAAAATAGGATCAATTTTTATTTTAGATGCAATCTCTTTCGCTAATGTTACAACATGCAACCTTCCTCCCTTTATTAAAATAATCCAACAATATATATATATATTTTGGGTCTTTATTAAAACAATCCAATAAAATATATTTTTAGGGATTTATTAAAACAATCTAATTATATATAATATATATTATATATGTATGTTAAATTTGGAACCCTAAAAATCGGGGGCCCTAGACTGTGGCCCCCATGACATGCCTTAGGGCCTGCCCTGAGTCCTTGGCCCCTGGGGCGATAATAACCCATCCCAATAGAGATGATATAGAGGGAGTTTTTTTTTTGATTAAAAAAATCAGATAATTAAGTATGATGATTTTCAAATTCGGATGTGAAGACAGATCTTATCAATACCTAATGTGAATACTTGATTCAATTATATATATATATATATATATATATATATATATATATATATATATATATATATATATATATATGATCCTGTCGCGAAGTAGGGTGGCAGTCCCATGGGCCAGGCGGGCCTCCCAGGTGGCACGAGCCGATGAGGTGGCCGGTTGATGACCGTGCCTTGCCGCGTCCCTGCAAAACGGAGGCCGTCAGCAAACCCGCGGGGGAAATCCCCGGTCAAGCACTCCGACGGTCAAGTCAGTCTCCCAGGGCAGATGAGTGGAAACTAAATTGAAATGAGGCGAGGGATGCGAGAACTCACGCGCGCGTACCTGCGGCAGGAGGAGTGCCGAGCTTATATGACCAGGGGAGCTGACAAACCTTGTTCATACTGATGGGACAAGGGTGTGGTGGCTGTCAGCTCGCATGGAGCACTGAGGAGCGGCGCGGCATGGCGCGGGGTGCTCGATTAGTACGGGAGTACTGGCTGCGCAGTACGAGGGTACTGGATGCGCGGACTGACCGCAAGATGAGTAAGCTGTGCGGTACCCCGATAGCAAGGTCGTACCCTGGACATGATGACATAGGGGGGGCGTAGGGGCAAGACAGCTCGTACCCCGAGCGCCGACTGGCAGGTCCGAGTGCTGAGGACCGAGTCGGGTAGGGACCAGGGAGCGCGAGTAGCCACGCCTCCGGCTGGTAGAGAGAGGAAGCGTAGGGTACGCCCTGAGTCGGGGGTTGCCGCGAGATGTTTACCTGGTCTGCGTTAGACGTCCAGTCTGAGTGACGACCATAGAGAGAGCGTACGGATAGCTGATTGCCTTACTGTGGCGCCCGACCTTGCTCTAGTTCGGGGTAGGGTCGAGGAGTATGGGCAATCAGGAGTTCGTCTGGGTGGATGGCCGAAGGGCGACCCTACTGTCCCTGTCGATGATCTGATAAATCCCATCCTCCCTCCTTTCTAAGGAGGGGCTTACAGGCGCGGGGACCTACCCGTTTATCCTGCTGTTGAGCTGTCGATCAAGCCTTCTTGGCGCCAGGCTGGCCGGTGGGCCCGGCCTATGCCCATACCCGTAGGCAAGGCCGGGATCATAAGCGTCCCCCTCGAGTCTAGTCGAAGGAGGCGGCGAGTCCGACTGACTGGACCGTCTTCGGTTCATGTAAGCCTGGCGCGTCGGGGGGTCCTAGTACTGTTGGGGGGCTTCTCTGCGGGCTTGTCGAAGCCTAGGGATCCCGGTCGGCTGGCGAAGCCACCTCATTTTTCTTGTCACTGCTGACGACTCAGTATCCCTAAGCGGCTTTGGAAATTCCCCTTACTACTGCTTACAACTGGGGAGGGTTCCACGCGTCTCTTCCCCATTCCTTCTCCAATCACCGAGGCATTTTCCGTCCGTCCCCCGAGGAACGAGGTTGGCCGCGCGGCACCTTGTTTCCTGGGCCCCACTGGGCCTGCTTATGCGGCTGTTACTGGCCGCCGCCTCTGCCGTGGCCCACCACCAGGTGGCCCCGTCCCCCTACATAACTGAGAAAAGCCCTTTCGTCCTTCACTCCGGCGTATTGTCTTCTCTTTTCCGACTAGGGTTGCGGCTACTTCTTGGTGTTCATAGCTTCTTCTCGCGGGCAAAACTTCCTACCTTCTTCGTGTCCCCATGGCCTCCTCGTCTCGTAACCCCCACCCCTGGTATGTCACGACGAGGTCCGTTCTTACCCGTGGCGACCTCGAGGCTATTGAGGCGGAGTTTCACATTCCGACTGACCATGATGTTCAGTTGCCTTCTCCTTCGGATCAACCAGCCACACCTCCGAGGTACTACATTACCATTTCGCGGGATCACCTGTAGGCGGGCCTGGCTTCCCCATCCATCCCTTCATTGCCTTAGTATGCCGCTATCTCCGCATCAATCTGTCTCAACTGACCCCCAACTCCATTCGCCTTCTCTGTGTGTTTGCCATCCTCTTCCTGTTGTATCGCCTTTCCTCACACGCTGAACTTTTCCACCACTTTTTCTATCTGAAGAAGCAGGAATGGGGCGAGTTTGTCTTCCAAGCTCGCTCGGGGACTTCCTTTCTTTCTTCCCTTCCTTCCGCCAGCAGGGGTTGGAAGGGGAGGTTCTTTTTCATCCACCCTGTGGGCTTCCCGACCTGGCCGCTTAACTTCCGGTTGGATTTTCCTCAAATGCCCCCTCATCATACGGATCCTCGGAAGTTTCCTACCTTCGAGCGCACCCTTTCCTTATTCAGGGATAGACACTACCCAGTCGGGCCGCTTTTGGCCGAGAACATCCTATTCGCGTTTGGCCTTAGTCCGACGCCATTCCTCCGACCTGCTTCCTTCGATAAGTGATCTTTCCCTTTTACTTGTCCCTTACTGTTTCTTGACTTATGCTTACTGGCCAGCTGAGATGATGTACCCGGCTGCTCCTGAGGGGGGTTTCGGGTTGGGGACCGTTGAGGAAATGGAGGCGCGCCTCCGAGCGGTGATAAGGGAGCAGTGAGGGCAGGCTGCGGAGCAGCGGGTCGTGCAAGGGTGGCGCTGAGCTCTGCTGGCCGAACAGGAAGCTTCTCCGTCCGATTCTCCTTCTCCCGCCTCTTCTACCGAGGAGGGGAAGACTCCCCCGTCGGGCTCAGAGGATACTCGGCCTCTGAGCCACTCCTTGCGGCGTCCTGAGGGCGCCGGCTCTGCGTCCGCCCCGGCCGATCCCTTGGGGGCCTCCTCTAGTCGGCCCAGCAAAAGATGGAGTGGTGAAGCGTCGACCGCCGCCCTCCCAACGCTACCACCACCCCCTCCTGCGGTGCTACCAATGGAGCTGACGGTGTTGCCTTCGAGGGAGACATCCCCACCTTGCCAGGAAGAGCCTACCAGTGAAGGCCTGCTACATATGATGTCGCCCTCGCTATCCGACTGACGTCTAAGCATGACAACGCCCAGCGGCACTGCCTCCATGCGGTCGAGAGACGTCCGGCTGTATGGTCCGATTTCGGATAGGTTCATGGCTGGTTTGCGGGCAAGTGGCACGGTGAGGCCCAGTGTCTGGGCGGACGACTTAAATGTCCTTGGCTACTCAGGTATGTGCCCATCGGTTGGGGCGCATCTCCTTCCTTCTTTTGCTGACGGGTTCTCAAATTTCTGGCAGTCTTGGGCCCAGAGCTACAGCATGAGTGTAGCTATGTCGACTCACTCCAAGGCCCGGTGTCACGCTGAGAGGCGTGTGGAAGACCTTGAGGCTCGGCTCCGACACACCCAACTGATTTCAGATGACGATTCGTTGAACGGCTTGAGGGCAGAGGTTATCGCCCTCCAAGACGTGTTGCGCCAGACCCAGGAGGAGCTGGAGATCGCCAAAGCTCAGATTGTTGCTGCCGATGCCGAGGTGGTCCGAGCGCAAGAGCGGGTGATCCAGGTTGAACAAGCTCACCTCCATGATCGCAAGCGCAAGGGCGAGTTGCAAACAGAGCTTTTGAGAGCCAGGTCCTATCTTCACTGGGCCAATGAGGAGATTTCGCCCCTTCGGTCACAACTGGCAGCTGAGAAGCGAAAGACGGACTCACTTAGGAACCAACTTCAGGATTTGCGGGGCCTCCGTCCAGCTTGGGACGCGGCTAAGGTAGAATTAGGGGAACTGCGTGAACGACAGGCATCTTGGGCTGCCCTGCAGGCTGAGCTAGCGGAGCTGCGCGCCTATAAAGAGGCTGAAGCGGGTCGATTAGAGGCCCACTGATTGGCGTGTCTGAATTGATCCTGTCGCGAAGTGGGGTGGCAGTCCCATGGGCCAGGCGGGCCTCCTGGGCGGCACGAGCCGATGAGGTGGCCGGTTGATGACCGCGCCTTGCCGCGTCCCTGCAAAACGGAGGCCGTCAGCAAACCTGCTGGGGAAATCCCCGGTCAGGCACTCCGACGGTCAAGTCAGTCTCCCAGGGCAGATGAGTGGAAACTAAATTGAAATGAGATGAGGGATGCGAGAACTCGCGCGCGCGTACCTGCGGCAGGGGGAGTGCCGAGCTTATATGACCAGGGGAGCTGACAAACCTTGTTCATACTAATGAGACAAGGGTGTGGTGGCTGTCAGCTCGCATGGAGCACTGAGGAGCGGTGCGGCATGGCGCGAGGTGCTCGATCAGTACGGGAGTACTGGCTGCGCAGTACGAGGGTACTGGATGCGCGGACTGACCGTGAGATGAGTAAGGTGTGCGGTATCTCGATAGCAAGGTCGTACCCTGGACATGATGACATAGGGGGCGTAGGGGCAAGACAGCCCGTACCCCGAGCGCCGACTGGCAGGTCCGAGTGTTGAGGACCGAGTCGAGTAGGGACCAGGGAGCATAGGTAGCCACGCCTCCGGCTGGTAGAGAGAGGAAGCGCAGGGTACGCCCTGAGTCGGGGGTTGCTGCGAGATGTTTACCTGGTCTGCGTTGGACGTCCAGTCTGAGTGACGGCCATAGAGAGAGCGTACGGATAGCTGATTGCCTTACTGTGGCGCCCGACCTTGCTCTAGTTCGGGGTAGGGTCGAGTTGTATGGGCAATCAGGAGTTCGTCTGGGTGGATAGCCGAAGGGCGACCCTACCGTCCCTGTCGATGATTTGATAAATCCCATCCTCCCTCCTTTCTAAGGAGGGGTTTACAGGCGCGGGGACCTACCCGTTTATCCTGCTATTGAGCTGTCGATCAAGCCTTCTTCGCGCTAGGCTGGCCGGTGGGCCCGACCTATGCCCATATCCGTAGGCAAGGCCGGGATCAAAATATATATATATGAAAAAAATAGATGATAATAAGATATTTGAATATCCAAACTTCCGATTTAAATATGAGATGAAAATTGAATAAATGAGGATGTAAATGAGTTGAATATAATAAATGGTTATGAAATATATGAAATCTAGCCCATTATCATCTCTAATTATGAATTTCATTATTCCTTCTCTTATTATAATTCAATGGTTTAGCCTCTCATTTAGGGATAAAATATTTGTGAGCAAAGTTGTTATTCGACCCAGGAAGAGTTTATTTATATGAGTTCAACATATAACAATCAATAAAATCAAATGAATAAATTTGAACTATTTATTAAATTAAATAAATAAATTTGAACATAAAAGTGATCAACTAATTAATCTTTATGTATAAAGAGTATGAGTTGATGGTGAATGATATTCATAAATAATATTTACAAATAAAAATTATGAATTATATTAAACTTGTAAATAAATAAATTTTCAAAATAAATAAATTTATAATATCCAGTTTACTACTTACATCTATTGATAGAATTTACAAAAGCAAACTTCATGGCCTATCAATCCAAGTAAACTTCATGGGCTAGACGAATAGTATAAACCAGATGAAGGGAACAATTCAAAATCAAAATCACACACAAGATACTTTATATAATATTTTTAAATTATTGATATTCTTCTTTATCTATTATTATTTATAATATTGTCTAAATCAAATGCCATTCTATTTTCTATTTCAAATTAATCTATAGTTCATAAGATAATTTATATAATATTATTGGAAGCACAATACTCACCATGAAAATTTAAAAAACTTAGAAACACACTAATTAATGTCTTCTTCTAGGCTTTCAAAGTTAAGCACTAGTAAAAAGTAATTAATGGGGTGAGCCACTCATAACTTAGCTTAACTAAATGCAAAATGAGTCATGTCTAACGTCAAGAGTGGACGCAAGTGTAGCTTACCTCAGCATTAACCCGAGGGCCTATTTTAGGGTTTAGGAGAAGCTCATATACTTTAAAAATTTCTCCATATATTTAATCATTTTAATCAATTATTCATCCAATTAGTCATAAATCTCAAAAATAAATTCCTTTTTGTAATTTTTGGCCATTAATTAACACAATTAATCGATGCAATCGTTGAGTCGAAGAAAATATCCAAAGGAATTTTTATGAATCGTTATGTTTAATTAATTATAATTTTGACTTAGCGTGTGACATAAATATGTGACTTTTATCTTTTGATCTCACGGGCCAATAGACTCGGTCAGTGTCCGCGTTCCAAATTTTTTGTTTTTGAGGGACGGAAATGTAAATATAATTTTAAACTGATTCAAGATGAAAATTCCCTCGAACACGATCCGGAATAAAGCTCTCTCACCAACCACACGACGCCAAGTGTCTTACTCATGCAGGCCCCACGTTACCCTTAACCTTCCGTGTATCTTCCCATAAAATCGCCTTTTACGGAAACCTGGAATCTTCGTGGCCATGATGATCGACCCCGGAACGGAGAGTGCGCCGCTGAGCGCCGGATCGGCGGAGAAGGCTCTGTCCTTCATCTCTCGGGGATGGCGCGAGGTGCGCGATTCGGCCGGTGCCGACCTCCGTCTCATGCGCTCCCGCGCCAACTCCCTCAAGACTCTCGCCGATCGCGAGTTCGAGAACCTCTTTGGCTCTCCGTCATCAGTCCATGCCTTTTCCTCCCCGTCGGAGTTCGAGATCGTCAAGCGCATCAAACCCAAGTTGTCCGAACTCCGGAAGACCTACTCCGCGCCCGACTTCAGCCGGAAGGTGCTCGAGAAGTGGACCCCTAAGGCCACCATCGGGATCGATCTGTCCGCCATAAGGAGCGCCGTTGTCCCCGAGATAGATGAGGTTGGGGTGGTTCGCGATCCCAGCAAAGATGGAGCCCGGGGCCGGAGGAGGGTCCTGTGGATTGGGGCGGAGGCGGAGGAGGAAGAGAAAGGGAAGGAGTGGGAACCTATTCGGATCCTCAAGAAGGGGATCAAGGAGTTTGAGCGGAAGAGCCAGTCGACGGGCAACGAGTTGGTTGAGAAAATGAAATTGAGCCTGGTGACTGCTATTTCTCTCTCCAATGCCGCATTCTTCTCTATTTCTTGATGTCTTATATTTTGATGAATATGCTAATATCATAGAAATTTAGTACCGAGGAAGATGCTTTGGATCTTGTAAAGTGAATAATTAGATTTCTTGGACCTTACTTTTTGTGTTTCGTTTGTTATTGTTTTTGCAAATTGTTTTCTGTTTATCTAATTTCAAAAGAATGCTAATTTACTGATTAATCATTTGCTGAACTAGTTAAAATGGCTCTTAAGAAGTACTGAATCATGTATGCACGAGTGTTGTATCGACCAACTAAGCAAGCACTTATTTTTGTTCTATTTCACCCTCTTGAGTGCTACATGAAACCCACTATTTCCTATCTAGACCAACTAAATAAGCAGCTCCCTATTTTATTTCACCTTCCCGAGTGCAATTTTATGAAACCCACTTTTTCCCATGATACAGTGAAATTACAACAGTTAGAGAAATCTATTAGATCTCTTAACCCAATCCAGACTTTGGTTTTAAGTGGTTTGCTAGGGGAGACAAGTGACAGATTTCAGTTGAATTAGGGTTAGGTTTGCTTGACTAGCTTCCATCGAGAGGGGGGGGGGGGGGGGGGGGGGGGCATGCTTGGCCGAAGTGGGCAAGGTTAGCACCTCATTTGACGTGGGGTGCATTTGGTTCTAGTATGATGGGCTTATGCTACAAGCAATTGAGTAAATCTTGGTTGACTTTAGAAGCAAGGGGCAGTTGTGATGTATGGATGTATGGAGCTGAGGTGGAGTTTTGAAAAAAGGCTGGGCTAAAGTGGAGATTCTATGAAAAATTTGTGTTGAATTGGAGATTTAGTCAAGTGAAAAGATTCAAGGTAGCACTTATGCGTGGCTCTCGTGTAAGAGTTGGATGATCACTATTGTTGGCTTGTTAGTCAATCCATAAATGCCCTTTCCACGAGGCCTTTGCCTTTCTTTCATAGACCTTAGAGTGTGTAGATGGCAAATACTAGTTACGCTATATGTTTGTAGAATCCCAAGCATGGACAATCTGTCCTTAGAATGACTCGTATATGTTGATCCAGTTGATTGGACACATGTTGATACCTCACTTGTTGATCTTGCCTCACACTGATTGAGCCCCATTCATGTAGAACTAAGCCTCTAATAGATACATGTCAATGATTCATTGATCCGTTGGCATGGTAAGTGTATCAACATTGCATCATCTTATATTGATTTGAAAATGCAAAAAATGAAAAAAAAAAGAGGGGCAGAAGAAATGGGAATCAAATTAGTTATTTGCTTAATTGAACACCCTAATATGTATAAAACTAATTTTACAATTGGTGATACTAATAAGCTATCATATTTCTATGGCTCTAGACTATGCCATGATTGTGGGTGGAATCTTGCTACAGGCAGCAATGTGCATGATTATGTAATTCTGTAAATGTCATGCCTAATGAGCAATGCATCTTGTACCCATTAATGCACGAAGCAATTCTTTTAACCAAAAAAAAATTTCTTTTGTGTCGATGTGTGGTGGTACATTCATCTTTTCTTTGGGCGTTTCGAGATGAAGTGCAAATTTCCTTGAGTAAAGCAATTATTTTAATAAACTTTGGCTGTCCTCTTTCTATACTGATGCAAATTTGTTTTGCCTATATTTGGACATTCATATTCAACTGAATTTCACCCTGTAAAACCTTGGTTGTCAAGTTTCACTGATGACGTGCCAACTGCCACAAAATTTTCAACCTTGCCATCCCTCTAGATTGTCACAAGATCATCAAGCGTCTCATTTATCTCAATTCGGAGTCAATTGAGAAAAAAATATTGTTGATTGAGAGGAACCCTCTAAATTTAATTTGGATGAGTTTTATGTCGAGATTTAGCTCTCAACTAAATATATGAAAAATTAAATGATAATATAATTTTATTAAATAATTCTAAGAATAAAACAATAATTTTATAATAATAAATATGGTTCTAACATTTTTTTAGACATTTTGATTTTATTATTTATTACAAATACATTAATATTATTTATTGCATCAAGATTTAGATGTGGTTTATTTTTTAATGATCTAATACATGTACATTTACATTAGGGATTTGATAAAACATGTACATAATAGATAATTGATCACAAATTGTTATCTCATATATGAAACTGTCTCTTATTTTCTCAACATCTCCAATATGACTGATCCTATTGATCCAATATGACGATATTCATTTTTTGACCTCTGATTTTGATACTGGTTTGACAACCATGAATAAAATCTTTCTATTTGTAGCTTGATGACTTCATTTAATTTTCTTGTGTTGGAGGCAAAATTTTGCATGCTCAATTATGTTATCTTAGTTTTGGGCTTAAGCAATCATACCACCGAATTATCATTGTTATTCACTAGGCTTTAATTTGTCTTACATATGAAAGGTGGCTCTACTTGGTTTTACTTAAAATAATAATTGCTTGGCTTATGGTCTTCCATTGGAATGCTCCCTTGTACATATACTCTACTCAAATGAAATTTGCTCATTGGTGTGTTATATTCTTCCATTGATTGTGAGTGGCAGTCCTTTCAAAATTAAAGAACATTAAATGACTTCGCATATTTCCTTTTAAGTGCAAATTAAATTGACTTAGCCTCAATGAACAACTTTTTCCAATTCTTTATTGTTTCAATTTAGATGGATATTCTTACCTATGCTGTCGTTTGCAACAACAATACTTAACTCAGCTTGTACTTTTGTTTCAGGGATCATTTGTACGGGAGCCTCAAGAACCTAAGGTTGGTTGTAGAATTTTTTTGAGTATTTTCTTTTTAGGATATTTTTTTTGTTACCCATCATAAAAATTTCATGTGAATTCTAGGAAATTTTCATGTCATCAAAGCTGAGATCTGATCTTTCTGCCTTTTCAATTATTGGATAGAGAGGGGAGATTGGGGATTAGAGAAGGAAAAACACATCATATTTAAGCAAATAAAGCTCTCCATTTGTATCTCAAAGAGGGAAAAAAAAATTCAATTAAATTGTATATATACACCTCATGTAAAATCTGGAAACATCTATTGACTTTATAAGATTCTTGACTGACATAGTTTCAAGGATGTTAAAAACTATTTCTCTAAATAGAATTTTAGAGCCATATAATTTCAAATAATTCAAAACTCCTAGTTTGTTTATATTAGCTGTATGATTCAGTCTAAAGAAACATTTAGATATATCATAAAAATATCAGATAGGAACAAAGACATTGATAATAAACACAGTTTTTACCAAACCAGGAAATTTTCAAGCCACACTTAAAGCATCACAGCTCAATTCATCCATAGCCTAACTGCATGTCTGTGATAAAATCTAAATTTAAATAATTTGTAATATCTACACTGGAAAAAGAGCCCTCCCATGATGTGTTAATTTTCGTGTCATCTGTGATATTTATTTCTTTTTAATACAGGAAATTCCACCATTGCATCTACCTGAACTGTTGGCATATCTTGTTAAGCAATCTGGCCCATTGTTTGATCACCTTGGAATACAGAGAGGTATGTAATTTGTTGTTGGAGTGGTCTCCTGCTGATTTTTGGTTGCCCATAGAATTTTTATTTTTATTTTTAACCTTTTGTTACTCATTTCATGGCTATTATGTTTTTTAGGCTTGGCTTGTCCTGTGTTTAATTGTCTTTTGAGTTAAAATGTATTACACAGTTGATTGTGTTGGCATTTGATGTCAGATATTTGAGCAAAAGACCAATTGTCCTAAGACGTGCATCTAATATCTTAATCAGTGGTCTTGTTCAGTCACATCCTGAACTCTTGGCTCATCCATCCAATTTTTTATGAATGACTATAGTTATCATTTATTTATTTTTATTTATTATTGCAAAACCTGTTTTGGCTAAGGAAGCACTGTGGCTTGTTTGGACCAATCACACCCTAGGCTCTAGGCTTTCATACACCTAATTTATTAAATGGCATGGAAATTATTTCTTATGAATGGGTATTACTTACATTTCTTTTTCTATTAGTTATTACTAAAACCGATTCTGAACATTCAAATATTGCTAGTCTGGTGGATTGGGCACTCATAACATGTGTCCATCTGTGTTCAACATGTTTTTTTTAAAATTTTTTACATGTGATCAACAGAGTTTATGAGTGTCCGCGGCAGTGTCATGAATGCCAAAGGGGGTTAAATGAAGAGTCCAAGTTGTAGAAATATGGACAATTCATGATGGTTATTTTGTGTGTTCTTTCTTCTAGATACATGAGATCTCAATGATATTAAGAAATTGTATTTTTCAAAAAAGATTTCATGATTTCTTGTTTGTTTTTTTTGGACTTGATTCTTTTGTTCTTAGCATTTTTATTTATTGCCGTTTACTAAAAGTTGAAGTGTATGGTACTGAAAACTTGATAATTTATGCTGAGTTTCAAAGAGGTTTGCATACTTTTGGGCGTATCATCTTATGATATGGTTTTTTGTCTGCAGATACACGTGATAAAATTATTGAATCATTGTGCCATAGGCACAAAGACAAGCTTATTCCACGTTCTCATTCTGTAAAGGAGTTATCCTCGATTGGAAATGAGTACACTGATGATCTTGATTTGAGAATTGCCAGTGTCCTTGAAAGTACAGGACATCATTATGAGGGAGGCTTTTGGACTAACCTTGTAAAGCACGAAAAAGCAGATAAGAAGCACCATGTTGCAATCGTAACAACAGCCAGTCTCCCATGGATGACTGGCACTGCTGTAAATCCATTACTCCGAGCTGCATATATGGCTAAATGTGCAAAACAAGATGTTACTTTGGTGGTTCCCTGGCTTTGCAAATCAGATCAGGTGCTAGTTTATCCCGACAGTTTGAGTTTTAGTTCTCCTGAAGAGCAGGAAGGATATATAAGGAACTGGCTGGAGAATCGGGTTGGCTTCAAGGCTGATTTTAAGATCTCCTTCTATCCAGGAAAGGTAACTATGTTGCACATCTTGGGTTCTGTTGTCTAATTTTGCAATACTATTGTTTTTAACATAACTAAATTGGTTTAGTTCTCAAAAGAAAGACGAAGTATAATACCTGCTGGGGACACCACTCAATTTATTCCTTCGAAAGAGGCTGATATTGCTATTCTGGAAGAGCCAGAGCACCTAAATTGGTATCATCATGGAAAACGATGGACAGATAAGTTTAATTATGTCATCGGGGTGGTTCACACAAATTACCTGGAATACATTAAGAGAGAGAATAATGGAGCTATCCAAGCATTCTTCGTCAAGCATATCAACAACTGGGTAACTCGAGCATATTGTCACAAGGCATGAATTTGCAACTTCGATATTTTTTTTGACATGTTTATTCAATCTGATAATTAACTGCAAGCAAATGGTCTTCAGAATGCTGTTTGTCGTCTAACTAGTTCCTGTAACATCTAGTTTAGAAGGCTGTTTGACGACTTAATGTTGCAGGTTTTGCGGCTTTCTGCAGCTACTCAGGAGCTACCCAGGTCTACCATTTGCAATGTTCATGGTGTTAATCCTAAATTTCTTAAGGTTGGAGAAAAAATAGCTGCTGAAAGGGAGCAAGGGAATCAAGCATTTTCCAAAGGTGCATATTTTCTGGGGAAAATGGTTTGGGCAAAAGGTTATAAGGAATTAATAGATCTGTTGGCAAAGCACAAGAATGGCTTAGAAGGATTCAAGTTGGATGTCTATGGGAATGGTGAGGATTCACTGGCAGTCCAATCTACAGCAAGGAAGTTGGACTTGAGCCTTAATTTCTTCAATGGAAGGGATCATGCTGACGATGCACTTCATGGGTAATTGGCGGCTAAGGAATGCTAATTGCTACTTCTATTTCCTCTTTAACAACTAGTGATGTGCTAATATCCTGTCTTTCCAATTTATCTGCAGGTACAAAGTTTTCATAAATCCTAGTGTCAGTGATGTCCTCTGTACAGCAACCGCTGAGGCTCTTGCAATGGGCAAGTTTGTGATATGTGCAGATCACCCTTCAAATGAATTCTTTAGGGCATTTCCTAACTGTTTGACTTACAAGACTTCCGAGGATTTTGTAGCAAGATTGAAAGAGGCCATGGACAATGAACCCCTACCCCTGACTTGTGAACAGAGATATAATTTATCATGGGAAGCTGCAACACAGAGGTTTATGGAGTATTCCGAGCTTGATAAAGTCTTAAGCAACCAAGAGACTAAAAGTACACAAGCAAATAATAAAAGGAAGATTAAGAAATCAATTTCCATGCCAACTCTGTCTGATACTGTGGATGGAGGTTTGGCCTTTGCTCACTATTGTCTCACAGGTAATGAGATCCTGAGATTGTCAACTGGAGCTATACCTGGGACACGTGATTACAGTAAGCAGCATTCTTTGGATTTAAACCTGCTGCCACCGCAGGTGCAAAACCCTGTATACGGCTGGTAAGATGAACTACACAACAGGTTCCATAAAATCACCTACTGTGATGCTTTAGAGGTCGGCCGATGGTCTTCCTGGAGATTTATTTATTCTGATCATTCATTCTAACTGATATTTGCATTAAGCTACCTAAACAGCAATGGACTGCTGTCACTAAAGACCAGGAGTTGAACACTAACTGTGTATACGTGACTGCCGATCGTCAAAGCCTTGTTTTTAGTCAGACTGATGTCCAAAATGCAGATCAGGTTGCTGGTTGTTTTATTCTAACTCCCGGTAGTCTATTTATGTTGCTTCATATTTGTGCATCACTGTGACTGTATAATGTATATAAGACATCTACGTCTATCAATTCTCGGTGAAGCCTATACAATTTTTCTCGGGGAAGCCTATACAACTGTACGGTGAATGGAGCATGGTGCAATCATGTATTGGCTTTAAATATGCACGACATAATTGACATAATTGTGAGAGGATTACAAAAAAGAGTCTCATTAGTTACAAGCGTATATATGCAAATTTTATTATTTAAAATATTGTCTCGAGTAAAGGCACAAAAGCAAAATTGGCTTGTGAGAGAAGAAACTCATCGGAACCACGTGTAATTTCTATACCCAAAAGTAAGGTAGTGTATTGAGATTTTTCATTTCAGTGGAGTATTCCACAAAGCTACTGGTGGTTTGAATTAAAAAAAAAAATCTTCTAAATAGGGTGTACAGTCGTATGATATTGGATTTCTAGATGTTCACGGTGAGCATTTCTTGCGATGGGTGAAATTTTTTTGTAAAATTGAATTGATCGTCTCAAATTTGATGTTCAATTTTATTAATTATTTTTTGTTGGTGGTTTGAATTCCTTTTTGAGTAATCGTCTGTGACAACCATGTGAAATCATGCTGACTCCGATGAAAATCATGCACGGTGAATGTATTTAGGACCACATGCTCATTATGACATGCATAGTTGATTTAGATTGTGAGATAATTCTAGAGGTGGAATCATAGATACTTTTTGGTGACCATGCACTCATTATAAAATGCCATTTTTTTCACAATCTAATCCATATGCTTGAGCAATTTTTTGTTTTCACCACTAAAGCTTTATAATTATCCACCGAGAAGGTGATTTAGAACAGGTACAACATGTGCATGATGGGATAAAGTAAACAATTTGATGAGGGAGGAATAAGAAAAAAAAATCAAGACTAATTTTAAGTTATGATTTAGAATTGATCTTGTCACAAAATCAAGACTATCCATTATCAATATTAAATTTTAAGATCTTTTCTCAACAGAGCGAATTAACACCTTTGATAGGAAAATTTTTTTCTAATTTTTAGTTAAGTAAAATTTATTTTCTCACATATAATTACACCATTAAGCAACTAAGACCTTTCACTCGAAAAGCTAATTTATAGTTGAGTGGATTTTGTTTCCTCACGTATAACCATACTATTCAATAAAACTCACTAGATGAGTTTTATCTTGAAAAATAAAAAAACAGAACGTAAAATTAATGTGCTACTTCTTTTTGCATGCCTTAGTCAAATACGTGAGACAATGCACATGCAACCACTTCATATTGGCCTTCTTAACTTGAGATATCGCCAACTACTTGTGAAAGAGAGTACCATAATGATAAAGCAATGTTCAAAATATCCTTGAATCTCCTCAGCGTCTAAAGTTTTAGAGCCATAAGTTGAAGTTGGTGCTTTGACACCTTGAATCTAGGCTTGGCATGTTCTAGAGGGTCCAATTAAAAAAACTCTGAATGCTTCTTTAACATCGTAAGTACCTTCGTCTAAGCGGTAATTTTCCTCGGTGCAAATGGACAACCTAGCCTTTTCTCCATAGGTTGAGGATAAGGTTGCAAGGACTTTCACAACCTAGGTTAAGGAGGGAGAAGGTGGGGGTTAGGAAACGTTTGTTAAGTAATTTTGGACCTTTTCCTTCCCTTAGTTGTTATAGGGTCTTCGTCAGGAGGTAGCAGTCTTGGAATTCTTGAGGGTCGTCACGATGTAATAGATTGACACCGTTATTCAAAATTGTTCCAGATCAATGAAACCAAGTCTACAATTAAAAATTTCAAGATGATAGTTCACTAATAGAATCGAAGTTATAAATTAAGATATAATTTCTCATGGAAAAAAAATCAAAGGTGTGTCAATTACGTAAGTTCAACTTATGTGTCAACATGAAAAATGGCAATCATGAGAACAAGGCGGCAGGCATCACTTTGGTTAGACCAAACAACTACAATATCTACTTCAAAGAAGATGAGTAGAGTCTCAACCTCAATTTATGACCCCCCCAGTAGATCCCTCGTTGAAGCAACTCTATGATGTGATCCAACACATGCCAAAGCCTCTCTTTTGTTTGTAACCTTGACACAGTTCATTTATGGATAGCACCTTATCTTAAGACTATCACATCATTCCTTGTCCTCCAAAACCTGGAGTACTGCCATTGAATAGAATCCTCACCGTCCTTTTCTTCTGTGCAACCTTAAACTTTGACCGGAGGAACAGTCTCCTACGTACACTGAGCTCACCTACACATCCACAGCTCTTGGCTTTTCCCTTTCCTCGAAGTCGTACATATCTGAAGAGGCAACCTCACTGAAAGCATGGGCGTCCCTCCACAGCAAGGAAAAGACTTCTTTGACGTTGCATGGTCGTATACGTCCTTATCTTGCAAATTCATTTCACAATGATCATGAAGCACAAACAATACAGATTATTGTATAAAAACCATCCATATATGAAGATTAAACTACACACTAATTGATCCCTAAGTTCACTATACCCACCCCCAATCATAATATTTGTATATATATATATATATAGATTATGTAGTATATTACTATATAAGGTCGTGTTCTATACACTAAAGACACTGAATGACTGACTGACTGACTGCTACTGGATGATCGCCATACGGTCGTCGATTGAAATCCAATATGATAACAGATTTAGCCTATGAAGTCTGGTAGTAATTGAGCAGGAGATTCCTGTCCGTCCTGAATGCTGCGGCCGAAGGATGTGCCACTGCTGCGTTGAAATCAGTCCCTTCGCCGGAGAGGAATTGCGGTTGCACGCCGGAGAGGGAGAGGTTCTCATTGTATTGGAGGCCGAGCGTGAGGGAGACACCGTTCATGTTGCCGGAGAACCTCGGAGCGAATTGCTCGCCGAGTTGCCCGATCGGGTACCCGCCGTAGCTCATGTGGTCTGCGATCAGGGAGGGATACCCCTGCTGCTCCGCTGCCCTCTGCCCCCCGTCCATGAGCTTCATCAGGAACTCTTCGTTGGGAGTGAGTTCGTCGGCGCCCCTCGGCTTCTTCATCGCGGAGGGCTGCACGAAGTCGTCCTTGTCGTAGTAGGCGGCTTGGCGCGCGAAGGAGGACGGTTGGACCGGCGCGAGAGGTTGCTTGGCGTCGGCGGCGGCGGCGGTCGGGCTGTGATCTCGTTGCGCCGCGTTGGATTTGGATGTAGTAGAGCTGCCGCGGGCGTCGCTCTTGTCGTCGGAGTTGTTCTGTTCGTGCTCCTTGACCTCCTCCAGGTACATTTCCTCCACCATCGGCTTCCACAGCCGCACTCGCGCATTGATGAACCAATTCGAGACCTGCAACGCGACCAAATCTTTCATCGTGAAGATCTAGCCCGATTAAGAAATTGTGGATGAACAGCTAGCCGTTCGTGATTACTACCTGACTCCTGGTGAGTCCTGTTTGTTTAGCGAGCATGAGCTTGTCGGAATCCTTGGGATATCTGCACCCATAAACAGACACGAGAATGAGAAGATGAAGCAAAATCCATGGGAAATGATGGGAGGAGGCCTCACGGGTGGAGGAAGTGTTCGAAGAGCCAAGCGCGCAGGATGGAAACAGAGCGTTCGGGGAGGCCTCTCTGCGGCCTCCAGGCGTTGTGCTGCACCATCCCCAACTGCTGAAGCGCGCGTTGCTGTCTCAGATGCTGATCGATGAACCGGAGCCTCGACCCGGCCGACGCCTTCCCGGCGTCTTCCTCCCCCAGGCTCTTGCTGGCTGCCCGGATTTGGCCGGCGATCGCGTCGCGGAGGCACCGGAATTGCTTCGATATCGTGCGCAGAGCCAGCGCGGTGTATGTCCTTGCCCATCCGTAGCCGGCGACGGTCTCGAAGGAGGACACCACGACTTGCATCTGGTGGTGGTATTGCCTGTACCTATGTTCAACCTTCAAGTTCCCCGAGAAGAAATTCAATTCGATTCGATTCAATTCGGTTAGTCTTGTTCGAATAGAAATCCATATAGTTACCTCCTCGAGCATGTTAACAAGCTTGGCCTTCTTCATCTGGAGCTCCTGCCGCTCCGCCGTAGAGAGGTCTGGACCTCGATTTGTACTCGCGTTCTCGTCGCCGGTGGCGGCGCCTTTCGGCTCCACGTTACTTCCGTCGGCCGCGGTAGCTGGCCGTGCCTTGGGAGACTCATCCTTGATCCCCTTACCGACGTTTACCACCTCGTCGAGCAACTGCTGAGCCGCCTTCAAGTACTTGGACCCCAGCAACAGGCCCGAGACGCCGTTGGCCGCCGCCGACGCGACCTTCCCCTCGTCGGCCCTCGCCGGAGCCACCATCTCGTGCGGGGAGAGGCTGAGCGACAGCCCTTTCTGGGCGGAAGCGATCGGGTTCCTGCTCGACGTGGTGGGTGCCGCCGCCCAGAGGTTGTAGTTGGGGATCTGCGCCGGCGCCGCGCGGTTGGAATCGTGCTCGAGCGGGACGCCGACGAAGTGCTTCTGCTGCTGCTGGAAGTTTATGGAGTTCACTGAATTGTTGATGCTAGAGTTCAGGAGGACCATGTTCGCCGGAGGAGCTGCGTCGGCATACCCGCCGCCGTAGCTCGGGTTCATGAGGTAGAGCGTCTGCAGGCCGCCGTCCGGCTGCATCTCCGGCCCTCCGTGGAAGTACGCCGCCATAGATACAAAAATCAACCTCCTTTGCAAAGAGATCAATATTATCCCTGCTCGATCTTTTGCTCAGCCCATGCCGACGCAATAAACAAGATCAGATTCAAATTGTTCCACTGCAAGATTATCCTGAAACAAAAGCAAAGATATCAGATGAATCGATCGATGAATTTAAACAATTTCAGCAACTTCACGGATCTCCACTACCGAAATAATTTCCAATTAATTAACAAGAACTTTGCTGATTGAACACACATATTTTAATCTTAAGCAATATAAAACCTGATAGCAGTGACGGTTGAAAAGATCTTCCTCTTTCTTTCTTTCTTTCTCCCCCTTTTCCTAGGAGCTCCTACATCAAGCACCTCCTCTGCAGAAGCAGTAAGCTGGGAGACATGAGCAAAAACATTATTAAAACAGGAAAAACGTATATATAGTGAAAGCCCTTCTGCCAGCTGAAAAGGAAAATAAATAAAAAAAAGAAGAAACCAAAAGGAAAAAGAAAGAGACCAGCTTTCACTCACTGATCAGTAAGTAGCTCCTAGCATCATCCACCATCACTGATCACCTCAATTTCCTTTCACTTTCCTGTTAACCTTTTTTAATTTTCTCCAAAATGGCAATAACTTTCTACCATGGCGATGGGGGCACAGCTTAAGCTATCATGCTCCTTTACCACGACGAGCAGTGGCAGCACTGGTACCTGCGAGTGGATCAAAACAGGGCCATCAATGTAAACTCCAGTCGATTTGACACCGTCTTTTTTCCCTCATCATTTGCTGCAGGAGCAGCAGCAAAGACCAATGATCAGTGACAAAGTCCATACAGAGAGGAGAGGAGATGAGATGAGATGAAAATAAATAAAAATAAATATAAGTATAATTTAATTTTCTTTGCGTGTTTGTGTGTTCATCAGCTCTTTTGTCTGCACTGGAGATTTTTTTTCTCCACCTAATTCTTGCATTTGTGTGGTTGGAAGCCAGGGTTGGAAGATAAAGCAATTGAAAGCCAAGCAACCCAACCAACGACCACCATTACACCAGCAAAGCCAGAATATTCTTTTTCTTTAATGGCGTTTTATCAGCCTAATGAAGCTTAATCAGGCCATTAAGTGCGATTGCGTGGGATTTTTGCAACCTCCATCGGCGTGTTAATTCTTCTTGGCTGAAGAAGAATACTGATAATATTATTATGATTATCATTTATAGCTTTCCTTTCTTGCATGTGTAATGTGGGAGATAGACGCTGAACTTGCTGTGCCCTACGGTTCTTTAAATTCTTTACTGCACTTGCAAGTTTTGGAAGGTCACTTTTAATTCAGGAAAGGGACTGAGGACGAAGATGGCATCATGCCCGATCTCTGAGCATGGACAAATATTATAAAATATGCATGTCAGAAATAATAAGGAATCTAAACAAGATATCATACGGGCAGATATAGATAGATTTGCCTATCTCGATCCAGATGATCATGCGTCTCGACTTGACAAAAACGGATACTTTAGTCAATAAAAGATGCAGTTTTTCCAAAAGTCGCTTTTTTCTTTTCTTTTCATTTTCTTTTTCACTCTCTTTTGTTTTTGCTTTTTTCGCTACTCAGAGCGACTGCCCGGCCTGGGGAAATTAAGGCTTCATCATCTTCTAAATTTCTTTCTGTTAAGGTCTGAAACTTAATCGTATTAAAAGTAATAAATGCAGCAATGAGAAACTACCTGAAAATTAAATGAGACGTCGTATATCAAAATTGATTGGACAATATGTTAAATAGATTTAGGAGTGTTTGGAGAGCTTCTGCTTACTGCTTTTTAGTTTCTAGCCATGCAAAGTGCTTTTGAGTGTTTGGAATGCAGATTCTGCTTTAACTTCTGCAACTTTTACTCAAAGCTAGAAGCACAATTTGATGCTTTTTTCTGCTTCTGCTTTTTGCTTATGGTGTAGAATTAAAGTTGACATTTATCCTTAATAAATTTATTATTTTACATAATTACCATCACATTTTTAAATAAAATCTTATATTTTATATAATTTAAATTTTCAAAAAATTTATACATATTTGTATAAATTTATATAAATTTTATTATTTTATTTTTTTTATTTTTATTAACTTTATATTTTTTAAATATATATATATTATTAAAAAATAATTTTGATATATATTTAAATATATATTAAATATATAAAATATTATAGATCATGTATCAAAATTATATTTAGATAATTGAAAAATTAATTTTGATAGTTTAAGATATTATTGTCATTTAATTAAAATTAAGCTTAAAGTGATTATCACCAACACTCAAACTTTACTTGTATCAGCTTTTGACTTCTATTTCCAAACACTGCATGCTTTAGCTTCTTACTAACTTCAAGATAATCACTACAAGAATCACTTTTCAAGAAGTAAAAGCTCTCCCAAACACTCCCTTAGTGAAAAGTTAAGTAGATGATTGGATACTTAATTAGATATGAAACGTCCAAATGGATCATGGTTGATCAGACAGTCATGGTTGATGAGATGTTGAGTAAAATAAGTCCTAGTAGAATTAGGTTAATAGCATATCAGACAAGATTGACATTTAGTCTTGATAAGGCTGAAACATGAGTATTAGTCGATTGATAGAGTATATCGATCGACTGATGAACTTTAAACTCTTAAAATAAGGATTTAAGATATTTTTAGGATTTCACTACCATAACTATGCTACATTATTTTACTACAATAATTATGAATAATAATTATGTTGTAGTAACTTGTTGCAATAATTTGCTAAAATATAGTCAATTAATGAGTTTGATCAATCGACTGATGACACTAAAGCAATGAACAAAATCTCCAAAAATCAACTAGAAAATTCGATTGTGTTGGTGTTGGGAGCACAACATTAAACCCAACATTTTGATATGTGACTAACATTAAAATAAATTTGTTGGGATCTAACAAGTTGGTGTCAAGCATACAGGAGTAGGTTAGTTGAGAAGTCTTGAATAGGAATCAAGTAGTGGCTAAGTCCTAGTGGAACTAGACAACTGAAGACGTGGTTGGAAACCAGGCAGTGGCTAAGTCCTAATAAAACTAGGCAACTGAAGTCTTGATTGAGAATTAGACAGGAGTTAAGTCTTGATTGAGAATCAAGCAAGAAAGTCCTAGTTGAGAACTAGATGAAATAACTATAAGTAACTGAAGGCTTGGTAAACAGTCTAAGTAAAATCAGCTGAGAGTTGAAACTTAGGTCAGCTGAAAGCTGAACATCTAGCTAGGTAAGCGCGAGTAACTTAAAATATTTTATCATACTCATTACACGTAACTATTGCAGGGAAATGAAGTTCGACGCTTCTAAGTGATCGGAAGAAGTCCGAGCGATTGTCTGGTGATAACTCTCAACGAGCGAAGTCGGAGGATCCAGGTGATCGTAACTGGGTGGGGCGACGAGAGTGTACGGGCGATCGAAATAGCTTCCAGGCGACTAGTAGAAGATGTTATACAGTGATCTGAGTGAGTCGAGTTAATATCATATTTGACCCTTCTCTAGGCGATCGGAGGCCCTTAGGCTTACAGGAGAATGCAAACGATGTTATCCACTGGATAGACGTTGCAGTCATGTCAGTAGTGTCCGGCAACTGAGGAGAGATATATAAAGGGCATCAAAGCAGAGCTTTCAGATCATCCCTTTCCATCTTGGTGATACTCTTCTCATGTTCCTTGTGCTTTATGTGTTGCGATGATGACACATTGCAACTTCATGCTTTAATTCAGATCGACAACACCTAGCGCATAATCTTTTATTTTTCTTGTGTTGTCATGCTTGTGTGTTTTTGTGTGCTTAATTTTTAGATTTTTTCCATAAGATTTCTCCAACTCCAGAGACTTTTTGAAAAGGAAAAACTAAAAATAATAATCATATTTTATAATTGATGTATATGTCTATCTCTGCTTTGATTAATAATCTAATAAACAAGTCTTGCAAGCTCACTAGTTGATTCAATCTTCTGCATTATTACATTACATTGTTTCACATAATTAAATATGTGCTAAGTTAGTTTTTAAATTATTTCCGGTGTGCTACTTCATTTATTCAATTATTTTAGTAATTTTTGAAAATATTAGCTCGTAAAATTTGTAACTTTATTCACCCCTCCTCTAGCGTCGAGCTCGATTCTATAATTTGGTATCTGAGTGGGTTGAGATGATAATATGTTAGAAAAGTTTAGTTAGGTGTATGTCTAGGTTGGGTAAGGAGTAAATTATTTGGTGCATCTAGTGATCGAAGTGGAATTAGTTGAAACTCTCACTCACTCTAAACCAATTAGATCAAAGTATTATATTAAAGTTGATTCAATGCTAGATTCCTAAATTATTTTTGTCTTAGGAAGTGGTCATTGTTTAGAACAAGAAGCCCCTATGCCTCACTACTACGTAGATGTTAATTTAGCAAACTTCTGTTTAATTAGAAAAGAAAACCTAGATTTAACATAAGTTGGATCAAATCAATTTAAATTAATTAACAATCTGAGCCTAGCCCAAACTCAATCCAAACCTAATTCTAACTAAACCAAACCCATACCAAATAAAAACCCTCTCTCAGACATTAACTACAAATTAAACAAATTTTTGTGATATATTATTGTACTACTAACCCAAGGTTTGTAAGAATCTTAGAGAAATATCTTTGCATGAAGGATTCAACACAACCCGCCCCTCCCCTCTTTGATGACAACAATTTTGTCAATTGAAGGAGAAGGATTGAAGATATTCTTAAAGCTAACTCAGAATGTTGGAAAAGTATCCAGAATGGAACTAACTTGTCAAGAGACACAAAAGGTGAACTGTATCAATTGGACTCATAGACAAGCATCTTAATCAAATGCAAAAACAACCACCATAATTCTTTGTGACCTGACTCGACCCCAACTTAAAGATGCGAAGGAGCTTTAATTTGGAAAAACTAGTTGTTGAAAATGAAAAAGTCAAGTCAAAACAAGTATGTTGCATCGTACTCATCACCAAGTCAAATTCAAAAAATTCAATAATTAAAATCCAACACGAATGGATGTGTTGGTGCAATCGACCCATGGTTACGGTTGACTAGGGTTGACCATGTTTGAGTTGACTCAAGTTAGGTTTTGATGTTTAATCAATATGTTAGTTAGTCGAGGTAAAAAGTCCAAGTTGGTTAAAATTAATCGAACACTTGGTGATTGAGAGTCCGAAAAGGAGTTAGTACTAGAAGAAATTCCAAATGGGTCATGAAGGATCAAACTTGGCATAAGATGCAAAGTTCAAATTAGAGGACCAACCACTTGGCATGAGATGGAAAGTCTAGATGGGTCATGAGGGACTAGAGGATGGACAGAATATTGAGCAAAGAAAGTTTTGGTAGGTTGAAGTAAACCAAATTCTAGATAAGAGAAAGTCCTTGCAAAGCATAAGGCCGAACTCAAGGCAAAGAAAGTCCAAAAAGGTCGAGGACCAGATTTTTTTACAAGAGGTGGAATCCAACCAATCATTGGGTTGGATGCAAGGGTGGTAGAGAAGTTTAGTTGAATTTGGTCATTAAAATGACCAAATTCAGAGATCAATTGATTAGTTGGGAAAATTAGTTGATTGATAATAATCCAAAAGTAAATTGATTCAACTGGTTAGAAAAATAAGTGAATCGATTTGATTCAAAAGCAAACAGAAGTAAATTAGTTCAACTGATTATGAACAATAGTCAAATCAAAAGTAAACAGAAGCAAATTAATTTGATTGATTTGGGAAATCAATCAATTAATGTGGTTAAACGTGTTTTAAAAAGTCGTTCTGTAAATTTTAACGATTGAATTCGTTGCATCAGTCGGCTGATAGGTAGAAAGCAGTCGAGCATTAACCTTTAAAATATGATTTTGAAAAGGTTTGAAGGGGCAAGTTCTTGTAGATTCTAAGGTAAAGTAATGGTGCATTTCCGAATCAACAAGAGACTATTCCAAACAACAAGAAAGAATCTAAAGTAATTAAGTTCTTCAATGTAAAGTCATTTTCAATTTCATTTGCACTTGCATTTGTTTTTATTGTTGTGTTCTTGTAAGAATAAGATTGTAAGAGGCTTCTTCACCTTCAGAAGGTATCTGAAAAAAAGTTCATAGTGGAGGGAGTTCGCTAAGAGTAACGCAAACACTTCGTTACCGTCTCTCCATTCATTGCATGATGGATGATGATGAAGATTGACTCAAGAAAGGTGCTTTTCTTGCCCTAGATTCGGATATATGGTGGAGGAAGGTCAGAAACACGATTTCAAGGTCTTGGGAAGACTTGGAGTAGCTATAGAGAGGTCGGGGGAGAGAAGTGGCAACAAGGGACGATGCTTGAAACCCTAGGTTCGACTGCCCCCACGTGGGGTATTCTTTTAAAGATTCGCAGCATCAGTCGATTGATGGTGGATCAGTCGACTGATGGAGTAAATAGAAAGATCAGTCGACTGATGGGGGATCAGTCAACTGATGCATAGAATATCCTAGTTCCTGGATTGAACTGTACCAGTCGACTGCCTTCTGCACCAGTCGACTGGTACCCTATATTTTTAGCATTTCTGACCCAACTTCAGAAATGCACCAGAAATTCTACAAATCTCTAAAAATTTCCAATTCTTATGGAGAGATTTGTAGTACCCGTGTCTACTTGGGAAAAATGCATTCACACATGTATCTATTACCAATCCCAAGATTGACACAAAACTCAACACTATCTAAATGGTTCAATTGAACCTTGACCTAAAGTCCTAGTTTTGATCTCTTCTTGATGTATCTTCTCATACCCAACCACAATGCATCCCTAACATTGATTTATATGACATCTACACATTGAGAACCAATTGTCATGCAATATGATTCCATTGTCATATTTTCATGCATGAACCTTACTTTTGATATGCCAAATCCCTAGCATTAAAACTCAAATTTGCCTCCTACTCCTTTGGCACATTCTACAACCCATCTAGTCTCCCTAGAGAAATCCTCCTGAGATCCATTGACCATGAACCCCATCTTGACTCCTAGAGCTCCTCCTTGAGCTCTTAGCCTTAGCTACCTCCTAGGTGACTCATCTATAATAGCAAGACCGCACCAGTGTACCTCCGGTACTTCTTGACCTACAACCCTAACCTTCTTAACTTTGTACACCTTGTCCTTAGTTAAGTTCTTCTTCTTCCTTTAAATGACTTTCTCTTGCCATTTTTGGTCTTTCCATTGCTATAGTCATATGACATCCTTGCATATGACATTTCCATAGCATTTGATCTTATAGGTCAGTATCCTAAACCCAATCTATCATTGTCGGGGTTTTGACCACTCAACATCATACCTAAACCCTTAGATCCATTAATGAACCTCTCTAGGGTTTTCTCTAATTTGTCAAGCTTTGCCCTCAAAACTTGAATTTCCCTCTCTTGGTTTTTACCCTTAGCATCACCATGTCCATCTTGGTCATTTCTAGATCTACCCATTTGTCTAGACATGTGTCTCCCTTTTTTTGGATCAATGCCTTGGTCCTTAGATCTAAAGATTCTAGGTTTATCATGATACATGATTTCCCTAGGATTTTGACATACAACATTAATCCTATTTTTACCACAATATCTAAAACCAAAATTATGCATAGGTAAATAATTCTTATTATCTCTAACATGCATAGAGGAATTTGAAAAATGCTTAAAGTTAGTTAGGGATTACCTCCCTTACACTTGTAGCTTCCCCTTGATGTGAGCTTTTCTTCCCTTTCTCCTCCCACTTTCTCAAATGCTCTAATTTCTTGAATTCTCTTTTCCTTGAGCATTTAGTGTGGTAGTGCCCTAGCTCACCACACATAAAACACCTAATGTGCTTTTTCTCCTTCTTTTCCCTACAACCCATGTTAGATTTTAAAGAAATTGACTTAGGTTTAGGGTTCACCTCCTTTTTACCTAATGGACACTTGTTCTTGTAGTGTCCCTTCTTGTTGCATCCAAAGCAAGTAATGTGGTCTTTTAACTTTGCTTTGGTGGAGGTGGATACTTCTTCTTGCTCCGGTATCGAAGATGATCGCTCCTCCCCCTCAATCCTTGAAGTGGAGACCTCTTCTTCCCCCTTTGATGAAGTGGATGATTCTTCAATTTCTTGTGCCACTTCACTTGAGGAGATAGATGAATCTTTTTCCTCTTTTTCCTCCTCTTCGAATGTTGAGCTTCTTTCTTCATCCAATTGATCCTTCTCCTCTTCTTGGACCATTGAGCTCATTTCCTTGGGCACTTCCACTACTTGAGCTTGTGTAGGGTTTTCATGGAGCGCTAACATTTTGTTCCATAATTCGTGTGCATTTTTATATTCGCCTACACCACTCATTAAATCATTAGGCAAAATATTATGTAATATTGAAATTACATTTTCGTTTGCCTTTGATTGAGTTTGTTGCTCCTTAGTCCAATATCTTGGTCGGAGCTTTTTACCATGTTTATCTATCGGAACTTCAAATGGTTCTTTTAGTGCGATCATGAAATTCCAATCCATGTCGAACCATGTCTTTGTCCACATCCTCCAATAGTCGAAATTCTCGTGATCATAAGGAAGTGGAACATTGATATCATCCCCTAATATTTCTTCAATAGTCATTTCCTCTAGCTTTTTGCTCTCTCGGCGGTTAGTTCGTAGATGAGCGAACCTTGCTCTGATACCACTTATTGGGACCTTGACGTACGGCTAGAGGGGGGTGAATAGCCGATCACCCACTTCGATTGCGATTTTCTTCCTACAATGTTAGTGTGCGCAAGCGGAAAACTAAAACAATGTTAACACACACCGTTTACGTGGATCGGAGATAAAGCTCCTACTCCACGGCTGCCCGTAAGGTGGACGATCCCGATCCGTCGGTAGATGACTCCCCGGAAGACCTCCGGCTAGCTCTTGTCGCTCCTTGTGGTGGAGAAACCTCGCCACAATCACTTGACAACTTCTGAGCACTTGTAGGCTACTAATAGGCTTTACCCAAGCTTGTTTCGCAAGGAAATTCAGCCAAAAACGAACCCTCTTAAATAGTGCTCAATACAGTTCTGACCGTTACCAGTCAACTGGTGCTAACACTAGTCGACTGGTCCTTGCAAATTTGAATGTCACAGCCTGACGATTTAAATTTTGGTCGACACCAGTCGACAGATGCAAAGATCAGTTGACTGATCTTTTTGTGCTCTAAATCAGTCGACTGATCGAAGTATCAGTCGGCTGCCACCTTTCCAAACCTAAGGTTTCCCTTCTCGACACAATTCTCTCAGCACTTGAACCCCTAGGTTTCCCTTCCCGAGTACAATTCTCTCAGCACTCGAATTGTTGAGGCAATCGACCCAAGGATGATCGGGAAGATCATGGTTTTGATATGTGTGTGCCAATATGTTTAAGGTTAGGGTATTCTCTTGTTATTTGATATGTTTGATTGAGTTTGCAGGACTTGGAGAATCACACATGGAGGACATATCCAAGGGACGAGAGCCGAGAGAGGAGGACTCTAAGGGCAAGCCGGGAAGTGGACTTCAAGGGCACACGTGAAGGGTGGCATGGAGGCAAGCCAACGGAAGGCTTGTGTGCGCATCCGAGAGACGATAGCCGATGGAAGAAGACTTCAAGGGGCAAGCCAAGGGAGTATACCTGAAGGCACACGTGAAGGAGAGTGTTCAGAGTGAGTGTAAATGCTTGTAGAAGCTGGGCAGTCGATTGGTAGAAAGGCAGTCGACTACCAAAACTCACAGAAGGTTTCGGACCTGAGACCAATCGACTGCTCAGGAGCAGTCGACTGGTAACCCAAAAACTAGCCGTTGGCTAGCATTTAAGGCTAGACCAGTCGACTGCCAAAGGGGCAATCGACTGGTGTCGGGCTGGACAACTCGAGGAGTTGTTCTTTACTCTTATATAAAGGGGACTTTTTGGCACGAGGAAGATACAGGTTTTTACTGTACCAAAGTGTTGCTAGTGCCCCAATTGATCATCTCTTCCTCTAGCTTTTATTTCGATCTTGTAAAGAGGAAGAAGACAATCTTGTAAAGGTTTTCTCCACCTTGAAGGAGGCTTTTCATAGTGGAGGTGGTGTACTCGTGCGGATCCTTGGATTAGTCACCTTTCGGGGTGGATACCAAGTAAATCTTTCGTGTTAGCATTGAATTTCTTATTTTCATTATATTTTTGTATTGTGCTAACCCTCTTGTAGAGAGAATTCGAGAAATGTGCTATTCACATCCCCTCTAGCAACGTCAACGATTTTACAAGTGGTATCAGAGCCGGTTCGCTTCGGGAGAACTCACCGTCGACTGGAGTACAAAGAAATGACGTTTCAAGAGGGCTATAGCACCGCAAGGCCTCCGTTCTATGGAAATGATTTCGCCTATTGGAAAGGTAGGATGAAATACTATTTGATGAATGACATTGAGAATTGGATGAGTGTTGTAGATGGTTTCGAAGCACCCGTCAACGAAAGAGGAGAGTCACTACCCATGAGAACTTGGCCAAAGGAAGTCTTGAAGAAGGCGCAAGCAAATGCCAAGGCCACCACCACACTTCAATGCGGATTGTCCAAGGAATAACTCAACAAGATGGGGTCTTTCAAGAGCGCAAAGGAATTATGGGAGAAACTTGTTGAACTCAACGAAGGATCAAACGAGTCAAGGAGGGCAAAGAAGGACCTCTTGGTGGCTCAATTACAATCACTCTCCATGAAGACCAACGAGACGATTAGCCAATTACATGGAAGAGTAAAGGAAATCATCAACGAGCTACATGTAATTGGTGAGAAGGTGGAAAACCGAGATCTCGTGAGGTATGTTTTGCAATCTTTCCTAGGACTACATTGTGGGCATCAATGGTTGATGCCTACAAAGTATCAAGGGATCTTTCAATGGTAAAGTTAGATGATTTGTTTTGTGAATTTGAATTACATGAGCAAGCTAACATCTCTTCCAAAGAAAAAGGTGTAGCATTCATTGTAGAAAAGGAGAAGAAAAAGAAGAAGAAGAAGAAGAAGAAGAAGGTGATCTACTCCTCATCATCCGAATCGGAGGAGTCTAGTGCTTCTATGGATAGTGACCAAGAGGCCTACATGGTAAGGAAAATGAGAAGAGCATTTAAAAATTTCTTTAACAAGTCTTATGGTAGGAAAGGGTCAAGAAGCAAGAGCAAAGGCAAAGACATCATTTGCTACAATTGTCACCAAGAGGGCCACATGAAGAATGAGTGCCCACAACTCAAGAAAAGAGATGACAAGAAGGAAGAAAAGAAGAAGAGTGAGAAGAGGAAGTCAAAAGAAAAGGGAAAGAGCGCCACAAGCCAAAAAGCTACTTGGGATGATCCATCGTCTTCGGAGGAGGAGAAAGATCACGTGTCACACTTCGCACTAATGGGAGTGGACAACTTTGAGTCATCCGATGATGAGAGAAACACAAGTAGTGAAGATGAAAGTGAAGCCTCATCATCATCCGAATCCGAGGCTTCGGTAAGTGAGGTATATAGTCTACCCTCTTCTACTCTTGTCAAAATTATTTCTAGTACAAATATGGATTTGGCTAAAGCTAGAAGGAAAATTAAGGACTTAAAGGATGAAGTTGCCATGCTTAAAGTAGAATCCATGAAACTTAAGGAAGATTTGCATGTTTTTTCTATTATGTCAAATGATTCATGTCTTGAAAATGAAAATAAGGAACTAAGGGAAAAGGTAGAAGACCAAACCAAGGCACTTAGAAAGTTTCAAGTTGGCTCTAGCAACCTTGATATGATAATAAATAGTCAAAGAGCCGTTTACAACAAAACCGGGATATGTTCTAGGTCAAAGACCAAGGAAGTAGCCTTTGTTTCACTTATAGGTAGAAAGGGTGCTTCTAGGAGACAAGGGGTTAAGGGAAATATCAAGAAGGCTTGGGTACCAAATAAGTATTTAAATGATGCTTGTGGAACTAAAATTTAGATACCAAAAGCTTGTGTTTTCTATGTTATATAGGTAAAAGTCAAGGATGCCTCAAAAATGTGGATTGTAAATAGTGGGTGCTCAAGACATATGACCGGAGATGTGAGCAAGTTCACCACTATTAGCTACCTAAGAGAAAGGGTCGTATCCTTTGGAAATAGTGGGAAACTCAAAATAATTGGTAGGGGCACCATTGAGGTATCTCCTACAATCTCTATCCACAAAGTTCTTTTGATTAAAGATATGAAATTTAATCTACTTAGTGTAAGTCAACTTTGTGATGCGGGATATAGGGTTGAGTTTAATGTTAGAAAGTGTCTAATTAAACAAAATGGATTCAAAAATGTCATGCTAGAAGGATATAGGGAGGCTAATCTTTACTATCTTAACCTTGCTTATGCTTCTAACAATTTACCTAAGTGTCTCATATCTAAAGAAGAAGAAGGGTGGTTGTGGCACCGGAGACTTGGGCACATCAACATGAAGAACATTGTAAGAGTGGCAAAGGAGGAGTTGGTGAAGGGGTTCCCTATGACCAAGTATGAAAAGACTAAGATGTGTGATGCATGCCAAGAGAGTAAGCAATCAAAATCATCACACAAAGGTAAAATCTTAACTAGCACTACTTTGCCTTTAGAATTATTACATATGGATCTTTTTGATTGCCATAACACTCTTTCACTAGTAGGGAGTAAGTATTATTTAGTAATAGTAGATAATTTTTCTAGATTCACTTGGGTGTTTTTCATGAAACATAAGGATGATACCTTAGAAATTTTCATAAGTTTTAGTAAGAGGGTTGAAAATGAGAAACACCTTAAAATCAACCGCATTAGGAGTGACCATGGTGGGGAGTTTGAAAACTCAAACTTCTCATAATTTTGTTTAGAAAATGGGTACAAGCATGAATTTTCATGCCCAAGAACCCCACAACAAAATGGGGTAGTAGAGAGGAGAAATAGAGCCCTACAAGAAGCCGCTAGGACTATGCTTAATGCATATGCTTTACTTAGTTACTTTTGGGCCGAAGCGGTAAATACCGCTTGCTACATTCAAAATCGGGTTTTAATTCATAGGTTTTTAGGTAAAACACCATTTGAGTTGTGGAATGGGAGAATTTCACAAGTTCATTACTTTAGGGTCTTTGGATGTAAGGTTTACATTCTAAACACCAAGGATGACTTAAGGAAGTTTGAATCTAAAGCGGATGAGGGGATTTTGGTTGGTTACTCATCCACTAGTAGGGGGTATAGAGTGTACAACAAAAGGACCAAGGTAATTGAGGAATCTTCAAATGTTGATTTTGATGAATTTACAAACACTTACCCTAGGAAAGCATCAATTGATAAAGACATAGAAGAAATCCAACCCCTTGCCCAAAGAATCCAAGACTTACATTTTGAGGGCAATGATCAACGGGGAGGGAGAAGTACACTAGAGGATGAGGATCATGTAGTCAATGAACCCATAACCTCTAGGCCCTTAAACATCACCAAGATCACCCCATTGACCAAATAGTGGGTGATGTCACTCAAGGGGTAAGGACTAGATCCTACTTTAGGGAACAAAGTAGTCAAATTGCCTTGATTTCTCAATTAGAACTAAAATCTATTAATGAAAAAAAAAATGATGAACCAGGCAGCAGACAAATTGAACCTGGGGTGACCGACCCGACCCCACGGAAGTTTCCCACCGGTCACCAGGGTAAATCGGGAAGCACTCACGGTGGACAGTCTAAAAGTCCAGCGCCCCAGGGTTCGCGCCCCATTTGGAGGAAAAATTCCTGCAAAATGCGCTGTAGCTAGAGATCGAACCGCGGATGCCTGGGTTAACTATTAGTTATCCTACCGCTACACCATAGCCCCGGGGGCCCAAAATCTATTAATGAGACATTAGGTGATGTGGATTGGGTCCTAGCTATGCAAGAGGAGTTAAATCAATTTGAAAGGAGTAAAGTATGAGAGTTAGTTCCTAGACTCAATGATTGCACCATTATCACCACTAGATGGGTCTTTAGGAACAAGCTAGATGATCAAGGCAAAATTACTAGGAATAAGGCTAGATTGGTAGCTAGGGGATTCAATCAAGTTGAGGGACTAGACTATGATGAAACATCCCCCGTAGCTAGATTAGAGTCCATTAGAATTTTACTAGCCTATGCCGCTCACATGGGTTTCACACTTCACCAAATGGATGTGAAGTGGCATTCCTTAATGGGGTCATTAAGGAAGAGGTGTATGTAGAACAACCCCTCGGGTTTGAAAACCCAAACTACCCTAGACATGTTTACAAATTAAGAAAAGTCTTGTATGGATTGAAACAAGCTCCCCGGGCTTGGTATGAAAGACTTTCTTCATTCTTAGTGTCCAAGGGTTTTAGGAGAGGAACAATTGACCCAACTTTGTTCCTAAAATCTAAGGATAAATACATATTTGCTGTCCAAGTTTATGTAGATGATATTATCTTTAGGTCAACAAATAATGAATTCCTACATGAGTTCATTAAGTGTATAGAAAATGAATTTGAGATGAGTCTTGTAGGAGAATTGACCTTCTTTTTAGGACTTCAAGTTAAGCAAACAAATGAAGGGACACATGTATATCAAACTAAGTATGCTAGGGAAATGCTAAAGAAATTTGGATTAGAAAATGCTAAGGTAGCATCTGCCCCTATAGGAACAAATGTCAAAATGGATAGTGATGTTGAAGGGAAAATGGTAGACTTAAAACAATATAGGAGCATGATTGGTAGTCTATTGTACCTAACCGCTAGTAGACTCGATGTACTATTTGCGGTAGGTATGTGTGCAAGGTACCAATTATGTGCCAAAGAGTCTCATTTAGTGATAGTAAAAAGGATCCTAAGGTATATTAAAGGTACTTTTAATGTCGGGGTTTGGTATCCTAGAACCCCTAATGTTAATCTTTTTGGATACACCGATTCAGACTATGCGGGTTGTAAACTAGATAGAAAGAGTACTAGTGGAGGATGTCAATTCCTTGGGTCATCTTTAGTTAGTTGGAGTAGTAGGAAATAACCATGTGTTGCCCTATCAACAACGGAAGCCGAATATGTGGCAATGAGTGGTTGTGTGTCCCAACTACTTTGGATTATGCACACCTTAGAGGATTATGAGTTACATTACTCCAAGGTCAAGGTTTTGTGTGATAATGTAAGTACAATTAACTTGACTAAAAATCTGGTTCACCATTCTCGAACAAAACACATTGAAGTGAAGTATCACTTCATTAGGGACCATGTGGCAAGGGGAGACATAGAATTACACTATGTTGAGTCAAAGTCAAATCTTGCCGACATTTTTACCAAGCCTCTTCCCGAAACGGAGTTCACATCCTTAAGAAGAGGCCTTGGTATGTGTTTTGTAGAAGTATAGGATGAACCTTGGGGTAATATATTAGGAAGGTGGTGCTTGATCCATTAGGATGATACAAATGACTCACTTGTGCTTGTGGCATAGTGTTGGGTCATTAGAAGTATCATATTATGAAAAATAGACCAACTATGGGGAAAATAAGTGTTTAATTAATGGACATCTTGCCCAAAGATCATAGTTGAACATTTTAAAACATTTGAAAATCATTCTGTGCTTTATATGTTTTGCCATAAGCTTGGAAGTTGTATGAGTCCATAATTAGTTTGAAAACTTGATACAAAATTAGTGGTTTTCAAGAAATTTGAACTTTGGTAAAAGTCAAGCATGTTTGAAATTTTTTATGAACTGATATTTTTCCTTGATAGAGTATATCATATCAAACATGCTTGCAAATTTTTACAATTTTTGGAATTTTTTGAAATTTTTGGGGAGTTTCTGAAATTCGGCTCAGAAACCTGAAAGTCTGATTGACAGAGTATCAGTCGACTGTCGTTGGGGCAGTCGACTGGCACAGCTGATTTCAGATTCTGAGATTTTTTCAGAAATGCAAAGTTCTCTCCTTTGATGCCATGGGTTAGTATTGCTGTGAGCAATCATTTTGATGGTGTCAAAGGGGGAGAATGGGTGGTTTAAGTTAGGTTTGTAACTTAACCTTGATTAACTTTGGTTTATGAGAATTGAAAATGGAGAAGACATAGGTTAAGGGGGAGGTTATCTCTTGTTTTTCTTACTATGTCTTATTTTCAATTACTGTTGTTGGTTGGTATTTCTCCCTAACTTAAACATATTGCCACACATCAAAAAGGGGGAGATTGTTGAGGCAATCGGCCCAAGGATGATCGGGAAGATCATGATTTTGAGTGTGTGTGCCAATATGTTTAAGGTTAGGGTATTGTCTTGTTATTTGATATGTGTGATTGAGTTTGCAGAACTTGGAGAATCACACATGGAGGACATATCCGAGGGACGAGAGCCGAGGGAGGAGGACTCCAAGGGCAAGCCGGGAAGTGGACTTCAAGGGCACACGTGAAGGGTGCATGGAGGCAAGCCAAGGGAAGGCTTGTGTGCGCATCCGAGAGACGATGTCGGTGGAAGAAGACTTCAAGGGGCAAGCTAAGGGAGTATACCTGAAGGCACACGTGAAGGAGAGTGTTCAGAGTGAGTGTGAATGTTTGTAGAAGCTGGGCAGTCAACTGGTAGAAAGGCAGTCGACTGCCAAAACTCACAGAAGGTTTCGGACCTGAGACCAATCGATTGCTCCAGGAGCAGTCAACTGGTAACCCCGAAAACTAGCCGTTGGCTAGCATTTAAGGCTAGACCAATCGACTGCCAAAGGGGCAGTCGACTGGTGTCGGGCTGGACAACTCGAGGAGTTGTTCTTTACTCTTATATAAAGGGGACTTTTTGGCACGAGGAAGGTACGGTTTTTTACTGTACCAAAGTGCTGCTAGTGCCCCAATTGATCATCTCTTCCTCTAGCTTTTATTTCGATCTTGTAAAGAGGAAGAAGATAACCTTGTAAAGGTTTTCTCCACCTTGAAGGATGTTTTTCATAGTGGAGGTGGTGTACTCGTTCGATCCTTGGATTAGTCACCTTTCAGGGTGGATACCAAGTAAATCTTTCGTGTTAGCATTGAATTTCTTATTTTCATTATATTTTTGTATCGTGCTAACCCTCTTGTAGAGAGAATTCGAGAAAAGTACTATTCACCCCCTCTAGCAACGTCAACGATCTTACAGAACCCTCACGACTTAGCTGACTCTTCATCCAGCAGCCTCGACCAGTTGCCTTTAAGCCTTCTTCGACTTTGACTCTCACCCCTCGGATGCATGCAAGCCCACGGTTCATCTCCCCATGTCATCCTTTGTATATGCCTCGAAGTGCGCTTCCCTCGGCTCATCGTTCCTGCTTCTAGTAATCTCGACCTGTTGCCTTCAAGTCTTCTTCGACTTAGGCTCTCGTCCCTAGGATGCATGCAAGCCCACGGCTTGTCTCCCCATGCCACCTTTCGCGTATGCCTCGAAGTCTGCTTCCCTCGGCTCATCATCCCTGCTTTATCCACGGTCCCTTAGATACATGCAAGCCCACGGCTCGTCTCCCCATGCCATCCTTCACCGGACCCAAAGACGTCCAACTAAGTCTATGTGTATCCTGCAAACCTGCACACTCACATACATATATTAGATCAACATGAAACTCTAACTTAATTATATTGGCATACACATCAAAACCCATGATCTACCCAATCACACTTGGGTCGATTGCACCAACACAACCCTCACAAGACTTCTAGTTCGATCGATCTAAGCGCGAAATGTTCGCGCCTCTATGATATCCTCGCAAGCATGTCCCTTCCTTCGTCTCATGAACTCAGGAATCAAAAAAAGTCTCACACCTTCATCTTCTTGCTAGAGATGGTATTCAAAGTGACAAGGAGAAGAAGAAGAATTACCCTCCTTTCGGCCTTCTTACTAGAGATTGGTATTTAAGGTGGTAAGATGAAGAAGAAGCCAACTCTTCACCTTTTGCCCTGAGATGGTAAACTCTTCGCCTTCTCCGGAAGTTGAAAAGTTTTAACTCTTCACCTTTTTGTCTTCTTTAAAGAGACAGCAAACTCTTCACCTTCTCTGGAAGTTGAAGAAACTTAAATCCTTTACCTTTTCTTAGCGGACTCTATAATTGGGTTAGGCCTTAAATGAAAAATGAAGCATATTGAATTAGCTCATTAAATCAATATGCTTTTCGAACTTAAGACTCAGACCTACATTATTTATTCAAACTAAAATAAACTAATCTTCGAATAAACATGCTCTTTATGTATGCCCCAATATGTTCTCGTAATGTTGCATTATTTCTAAAACAACTTAAATACACAAGTAATGAGTGACATCTAGCAATGCATCATTGCTATTCAAGTAATGAGAATGTCGAGATCCGATCTAATCTGTCTATTGATGGATCTGGGATGGCTAGAGAGGGGGGGGTGTGAATAGCCACCCACTAAAAACTCTTTGGCTTCTTTTGATTCTTTCTGCACTTAGGTTAGCAGCGGAAAAACAGAACAGAAAGAACAAACAACAGAAAGGAAACAAACCAGACGCTAAGACAGGAGATTTACAAGGTTCGGGGATAACTTGTCCCTACTCCATGGCGTACCCGTGAGGTGGGCGATCCCTTGATCGTCGGCAGATCAAGCCCCGGAACTCCGGCTAAAATCTTCTCCTTCTCGGTGGAGTAACCTCTCCACAGATCTCAGAAATGTATCAAGTTGAGTACCGGAGACCACGAGAAGGAAGCACAACAGATGTAGAAGAAACGCTCAAGCAAGAAGAATATACAGAGACACTCAACAACTCAACACCAGACACTTCTTTGTTCTCGCTGTTGTTGTTGCTGCCTCTGCTTCGCCATCTTCTTTTTATGCCTTCCTTCTGCACATCAACAGACTTCGTCAGCCACTGACCCACGACCTCGTCACCCACTGACCCACTGACCTCCTCTGAGCTCTCAGTTCACTGAAGTCCTCTTCAGCTGAAGCTTCAGGTCAGTCGCCAAATGCCAGAAGTCGTTGAAACCTACAAACAGATACCAAACAAAATTGCCGCAGCGAAAGTCACCATTGACCCTCCTTCTTGGCTCTGTATCGTCTCTGTATCATCTATACACTCACAGACTTATTAGCGAAGCAAATCAAAATTGATCAAAGCAAATCAGAAGTCTGACAGTAATTCAAATTAAAGTTCTGAGGCGCTGATCGGTCACCTTGACCGATCAGGCTCCCTCCTGACCGATCAGACTCCATTCTGATCGATCCAGTGAAGTTCTGATCGGTTTCACTGACCGATCAGAGATCAGGGATCGGTCACCAGACCGATCACTTAAATCTACTGCAAATTCCAGGGTTACTGCGAATTCCAGGCTGATCGGTCTCACTGACCGATCAACCCTTGGCTGATCGATCAACCTGATCGATCAACCTGACCAATAGCCATGTGGCTGATCGGTCCAGCTGACCGATCAGCATGGGGCTGGACCGATCAGGCTACCTCCTGATCGGTCCAGCAAAGCCCTGATCGATCACACTGATCGATCACCAACATTCTGTGACCTCACAGAATGTTTTCTGATCAGTCGCCAGGCCATTCAGAAAGCCTTCTGTTTCCTCAGAAACTTTCTGGATTGGCTCTGGATCGGTCAACCGACCGATCAGTCATCAAGAGAGTTTGTGCCAACTCCCTGATCGGACTTCAGACCGATCTACAATCAAGAGAGCTCGTGCCAACTCCCTGATCGGTCTTCAGACCGATCCAGCTCTGATCATTTCGACCCTGAGTCCAGAGAACAGGCTCCCTTACCTTATCTGACTCAGTCTGGTCTGGAGAATGAGCTACGTAGCCCTCTCTGACCAGTACACTCAATGCTCATCCCCCGGACCAAGACTTCATGCCCAGCTTCACTCACCAGGACTTAGTCCAACCTAGCTTCACTCACTAGGACCCAGTTTTACTCACCAGGATTTACTTCACCTAGTTTTACTCACTAGGGTTTCCTTCACCTAGCTTCCCTTGCTAGGACCCGGCTTCACTCACCAGGATTTTCTTCACCTAGCTTCACTCACTAGGATTTCCTTCACCTAGCTTCCCTTGCTAGGACCCGGCTTCACTCACCAGGATTTTCTTCACCTAGCTTCACTCACTAGGATTTCCTTCACCTAGCTTCCCTTGCTAGGACTCGGCTTCACTCATCAAGATTTCCTTCACCTAACTTCACTCACTAGGACCCGACTTCACTCATCAGGATTTCCTTCACCTAGCTTCTCTCACTAGGACCCGGCTTCACTCACTAGGATTTCCTTCATCTAGCTTCACTCACTAGGATTTCGGTGCCCAGTCCCCGACCAGGACTTCGTGCCTAACTTCACTCATCAGGACTTGGCCCAGCTTCACTCACCCAACCAAACTTAAATCGATGTCAACACTAAAACAATAATCAGGTCAGACTGCATCAACATCTATGACCATTAATTATCTTGTATAGTTTAGTTCTTTTGCCCTTGATATCTAGATTGATTGATGAAACATAAACCTTGTCATCCTCTCATCAATCTATGCATTTCTTGATATCCGAGTAGACTCACTGAACCAAATAAGTACAATATCTCATGTTGACTAATTTGAATATGGTCATGCATTTCAATAGTTCTACTCTATTAAGGGGCTCACAGATATCTCTTCCGTTATATAGAAGGAACAAATCCCATTTACATCACTCACTTCCTTCTGTATAGCTTATTGCATACCCAGTGAACGACTTTATAATCCACCTTGTCACAGGTGATGTTTATCGATACCAAATTATAACTCTTTATATAGAGAACCGTAATGATTTTAAGTCTAATGATTATTTATACTAATAGTCACTATGAGAATATTTATGACACTTATATAATGATCCATATAACTTCTTATGGTGGGTCAATTTAGTATATATTCTCTAATATATATCCATGTGTCAATTTGATATCTCATATCCATGAGTTGTGAGATCAAATCATCAGTTGATCTACATGCTAGTCTCAACATATTAATATTATCCTAGTTTAATAACACTTGACTAGGAATATTTAAGAAGAGTATTTTATGTATATCGACAATCTTTCATAATCAATTCAACCAATTGATATATTATAAATTATAATATACTATATAAGATATTATTATATTTATTCAGTTAGCACAATATGAAATAAATATAATAAACATAACTTTGCCTGTATTAATAACTATAATATATTATGTCCTCAGTTTAACTCATGATTGATTTTTAAGACTAACATTAATAATTAATTGATTAAAATAATCGATTGAGCTAATTAATTAAGAGTTTATTTCAAAAGCACAATAAAATCCAAATCGATGAAAGCAATCTATTCTCACATAATGGATAGTACTATTTTGATTTTGAAAAGTAGTTCTAGGGTGACCTCAACCGTAGCATGTGGGCCTAGATCTAAATATCTTGCATTTCACATGTATTAAATTACAAATTGACGTCATTTGGTGGATCACAAAGTTTGTGTAATGAATGGAGTAGTTAGTAGGAGCACACATATTTATTATAAAAGGTAAAAAGAAAATACAATGGAGGGTCTTCGAACATTTTACAAGAGATTGACGTTTTGGATAACTAATTAAGAAACGCCCTTTTAATTTTTTTACTTATTAATATATAATCATCATCAACCAAATCTATGACATCAATTTTAAAAGGTGAGTGTACAAGAACTATTATTGATATTTTTTCCCAAATAATTAGTTTAGACCAATTCTATGATTATATATCTTTCAATGCTTGGATATATATATATATATATATATATATATATATATATATATATATATATATATATATATATATATATATATAGGATATTGATATAATACGCGACCGAGCTATGCGCGCCCTGCGCGCTCGCGTCAATATTTTTTTCCTCCGCTCGTCTTCTCCTCCGGACGGCGATGGCGACTGGCGACTGGCAACGGGCGACGAAGACAGGCGACGGGCAGTGATGACAACAAAGGCGGCAGTCGGAGGCGGCGACGGCCGTCCTTCACGCTCCCCGCCCTTGACTTTCGCGCCATGTCCGCCGTCCTCTCCGCAAGCTCCTCACCCAACGCGACTCGGACGCTTCGTTCTGGCCCCGCCTCACTTCCACCTCCCAGACATCACTCAAGTCCCTCCTCCTCGCCGTCCTCCCAGACATCACTCAAGTCCCTCCTCCTCGCCGTCCTCCACCAGGAGCGTGACCGCTCCACTGCCAAGAAGGTTGCCGACACCATATCCGCCCTTGCCGTTTCCCTCCTCCTCGACTCCGCCTGGCCTGATCTTCTCCCGTTCCTTTTTCACGCCGTCTCTGCCTTCGACACCCCTCCTCGCCTACAGGAGTCTGCCCTCCTCATATTTGCCCAGATCGCTTATGTCCTCGTTGATGACGCTGGGTCGCCGCCTCCGACTGCTGTCGCCGCCTCCGACTGCAGTCGCCAGTCGCCGTCGCCCGTCGCGACGAGGAAGAAGACGAGCGGGAGGAAAAAAAATATTAACAGAGAAAATGTTTAATTTCTAAAAAAAAGGTGAATTTGACGTGAGCGCGCAGGGGCGCGCATAGCTCGGTCGCGTATTATATCAATATCCTATATATATATATAGAGAGAGAGGAATGATATGATGCATAATTTATGATGCATAATCATGAGCACCTACATAAGTGACAACCTGTATTTCACCCATCAAAAATGCATGATAAAGATAGATGATCAAGATTTCGCTACCTATGCGGGTGTTTATAGTTGTGCACCATAACACTACAAAAAAAAAGGTACTTTGCGGCGGTTTTTGTTGAGATTTACGGCGGTTTGGCAACGACGGTAAATGTTTTACCAGCGGTTTACAAAACCGCCGCAGATAACGGCGTCCTTAAACCATTTAGCGGCGGTTTGATTGAACCGCTGGAATAACCACCGCCATAATAAGTTTTCCGGCGGTTCTCTTGGCGGTTATTTTGCGTGGGTTCCATAGCGTCGGTTTTAACCGCTGATAAAACTATCAAACGATTTAGGCTGATGAATTTTTTGCGGCAATTTTTGCAATATTAAAACCGCCGCAAAATTAATGGTTGTTTCCCAATTACCTGATTTAGTGGCGGTTTGAACCACCACAAAAAACTACTAGAAAAGGTTCCAAAGCCGCCGTTAAATAATTTACTGGCGGTTTTGAAACCGCCACAAATCACATTACCGACTATTTTGAAACTGCTGCAACACCACCGTAAATAAATTTACTGGCGATTTTGAAACCGCCGCAAATGGCAAATTCAACCGAAAATATTTGTTTGGTTTTTCTTTTCAATATTTTATTTGAAGGACAAACAAGTTAAACACTTGTGTAATCTTAAAGGAAAATTTTCATAGCTAGTAGTTAAATACATTCAAATAAATGTCTACAAAAGTAAATGCTCAAAAAATAAAATACTAACAACAAAAAATGTCTGAAGTGAAATCTAAACAAAAATGGGGGTACACTACTCAACAAAAATATATAACATAACAGCAGCAGTTCAAACTTCAGCTTCTAGTATGTAATGCTTGCAAAGTACTTGAGGAGTAGCATAGTATTGGTTTCCAACCACATCAGTAAAAATTTGACCTGAATTAATAACGAAAACCAAGTTATATCTCTTCAAAATTAATCAGCAAGGAAATGATAATGCATAAAAATTGGTTCGTGGGAGAGATATGGAAACTGATCAATTGTATGTGATCCTGTCGCCGAGCGTAGTGGATAAATGAGTGGAAGGATCCTCGCGCAGAATGAAGCGTCGTGGGGGGTGTCCTCCGACTGGATGTCGCCTGAACACGGCCGACCGACTGGAGGTGGACCTGCTGAGGAAGATGACAGCAACCTAGCCGGGAGACGTCCCGGCAAGGCCCTCCGACGGTCAAGTCAGTACTCCGATGAACAGGAAAATATAGTATGTAGACAGGGGCTTCGCGCGCGTATATAATGAGGAGGGGAGGGGCTTATATAGCCGGGGAAAAGGACCAAATTGACTTGTCAGGATTCTCTGAAGGGTAAGGATATTGTATGATTATGTCATTTGAGTATGACCTGTGTCAGGATTCTCTGACAGGGTCAGAAGATATTGTATGATTATGTCGATTTGAATATGACCTGTGTCAGGATTCTCTGACAGGGTCAGAAGATATTGTATGATTATGTCGATTTGTAACCAACCTTCTTTGTCGTATACTATTTGTCTTATGTGAGGACAGAGACAGGTTTCTGTAAGTCTCTGACAGGCGGCGCCTGTCAGAGAGTGTCAGTTCGCACGAGTGATGACAGCCTGTTATCTGCAGCTGGTGCAGGTGTATTTTGTCTTTATCCCAGGGTGATTCCTAGAGAGTGCCCGAGTGGACACCGGGACGGCACGCCCGGATGGATATCAAGCATGGGCATAAAGGACTGTCGGGCGGATGCACTCGGATGAACGATTAGGCGTGTAGCCCTTATGTGGCCGGGCGGCAGTACCCGACCGGACGATTAGGCGTGTAGCCTTATGTGGCCGGGCGGCAGTACCCGACCAGACGATTAGGCGTGTAGCCCTTATGTGGTCGAGCGGCAGTACCCGACCAGAATAGTATATTGGAAAGAGATAAATACCACCACAATGACTAGAATCTCAGGCGGCACTCTTTATGAAAATAATCATATAAAAAATTAAATAAAAACTAAACTAGAAGCATTTATATTAACATATAACATTTATATTATATACTTATAATAATAATGGAACATATTGGGGATCACCTATCCCAAATAGTTCTCTATGTAGCTTCTGATGCCCATGTGTGAGGTTTTCACTGTATCCCTCTCGAGGAACACTCAAAATGGTTATGGGTTTGCTAGAGATACCAATGCTTGCTTTTCCCAACTTAAATGCAACTTTCTTAACTGCTTTTCTTGTAGTTGATGACTGAAAGAATTTGTGGGTTGGCTACTACATGCCACTGCAAAAGATCAGACTATCCCGGACGTTGAGATCCAGGTCCTACTATTTTGTATTCAGTGAGGACTTCAATTCAGTAAATACCCTAGTGATCTTCTTGAAAACTCTTGTATGCTCAAAAGAGCAGATCAATACTTAATTGAAGCTAAGAAGTGATAAAGAGATGCAGTCAAAACACGATCCGATGAACAATTATACTTCATTGCACAAAACTGTATGAAGGTTTGATGAACGTGACCTTTTATACTTGGCCAAATATAAGGAACAAAATCACAAAAGATTTCCAAAGTAAGCAATTGTGCACAATGGAAAAAAATTAGCATTTATCACTCAAAAGGAGGAAAAGAAAAATGGTATCTAATTTTACTCATGGGTTATTAAAGCTTATGTCAGCCGAAAAGTGATAATAGATCACTAGTTACAACATCGATAGACCTATAACAGATATTAGGCAGACATAACAGTGGACATTATGTAAATCAAATATCATGAAACAATTGAAAAATAAATTCACCCAACACATCAAATTCTGAGGGGAAAAAAGAACAAATGCCAGTATCATGAAAATTATGTTGAAAGTTGAAATATAGTCGGGTATTTAGCTTCTTTATGATATTGCATAAACAATTAATTGATTTTTTTTAGGTGAATAAAGGTAAAGTCTTCAGCTTCATCATACACCCAGATATCCAGATAATATGAAATTGGAAATTTAGAATTGAATTTAGGTACATATTGCATCCATCAGGACGAAGCATGATCATGAGCAGAAGATAACTATTAGGTTATTTGATTCCCACCACTGATGGTCTCACTTGCTAAACTCGTTAATAAAGTTGATGGGGAGAACCTGCTACAGAAGGCAAATAAGATGCAGATCCCAGGGAAACACAATCAATTAAATCCCTCTGTCTACAAATGAAGATTGAGGACTATTTTAAGAGATCCCCATGGGTTCAAAAATTTAACACAAGCAATTAAATCCCAAATATTTCTGGCTAACCATGGTTAACAAAAATTAGGATCTGATACAATTATGAAGAGTAAGGCAATCATCAAGTTAGATCCTAAATTTCAATCTGATACAATTAGGAATGGCTATATGTGACATATGAACATCAAGCATAAAGCAATTGAAGCATCAAGCATTCATACCATTGTCAACTTCGGTTGGACATAAAGCATCAAGCATTCATTAACTTGAACTTCGGTTGGAATGATCATCACAGTGTTGAGCATCATGACTAGCTGAGGAAGACGATCTTACACCCACTGAGATTGATGCACTCCCTTCATCTGGGGCCTAAAATTATGAATAGAAGATACAATTGTCAACTGAAGCTATGGATACACAAGAGCAATTAAATAATACACAAGAGCAATTAAATACTTTAATATTAAATACAATTAACAACTGAAGCTATGGATTAAAAGTGCATCCTTGCATTACATACATACCATCACAGCTGAAGATATAGATTAAAAGTGATTCCTTGCATTAACAGCTGAAGCTATTTAATACTTTAACATTAAATACAATTAACAGTTAACTAATTTTAAAAGTGTTAAGATACATACCATCACATTAATCAAAGCAGCCAATTCAGGTGGCAAATTGCTTCCTTGCATTTGCAGCATATATTTAACAGCTCCCTCTATTGCTTGTCTTTTAGATCTTTCTGCTTCAATCATTGATTCCAGATTCTGCACCTTTACTCGAGAAGCTTCTAATTCAGACTTCATCTCAGTCATATATATTTGCAATCCATGATCAACAGGTACATTTGAACATGCAGTTTGACCAAAGACTTGAGTAGGACATGGCTCATACCCCACACCTCGAACTCGGCCAGAGTGCTCCTTCCCTATAGCTTGAGAGAGTGAATCATTTTTTGAAAATCCCTTAGAGGAATCATCTTCACGCTCAATATTCATAATTTTTTCCTGCATACATAAATTTAATCAATTATTAATTAAAAATGAAGTACCATTTTTCTAAAAAAATTACGGTATGACAACTTTAATTAATACAAAACTTACACCAATGACTTGAGCATTGTCATGAATATAAGAACCATCCTTTTTCTTGTGCAACATAACCCATAACTCCCCTCTACTAATGCTGCTTCCACGTTGTCGTTCCTGTATGTCATTATTGATATATAGTCAATAATTAAACAAAACAAAATGAACCATTAAGTCAATTAAAGGGTCTATCACCTCTTCATGTTTTTCCTTGCTATGGTTTTTGAACCACCTGTGTGGGTGTATAATTGTTTCTTTCGATTTTCAGCATTTTTCTTACACATGTCCTATTATATTGCATAATCAAAAATAGAGAAACAATACCTTAGATCCAAACACTAAGAGAAGCTCAATACTGAAAAATCATAATTGGAAGCTCAATACCTGGGTTTTCTCACTCAAGCGGTACTCAATGAACCATCTCCAATGGTTTTCATCAATTCCAGGAGGTCGGTTTGCAACATTTCCTTCCATGCTCAAAGTACTATTATAGAATTCATGAAACAAGCTATACCTGGTGTCTTTCCATACTTTCCCAATATGTTTCATGATATCATTCTTCAATCTATTATCCACTATAGTAAATTTCTTCTACATACGAAATCAAAGACATTAGTACCGAAGTCACAAAGATTACAAAAAACATGGACAAATAAATTGGTTTACCTGTATGATGCTATTATACACCTTGTCCTTATATGATTTAGGAATCTTACGCCAAGAGATATAACAAATGGGAAATTTATTAAAATCACTTCCTAAAACTCCCAAGAAGCCACCCAAAAGACCACCTGCATCACCTATGGCTTGCCCAAGCTCATTGCATGGAACTATACTTTTTCTACCCTCAGGAATTGACCAAACATCTTGCACCATATATTGTGCCTCTTTAGTTATGCCATCCAACTCATCTAAAACAAATAAAATCTGTTACTTCTTAACATTATAAAATAAATATGAAAAATATGAAAAAACATGGTTCAAGAAGTTAAAGTTACTTCCTAACATTACAAAATAAATTGTTACTTCCTAACATTACAAAATAAATATCAAAACTAATATAACTAATAATTTTATATTAACATGAAGAAAGAAATTGATTAAAAATGAAGAAAGAAATTTGTTACCAATAACATTAACAACCCAATAACTTTTCTTCCTACTACCACTAGAAGTAGTGTCACCACATTCGTCAAACGAACCAACAACTTCATCCTCTAGATCATCCTCTGGATTAGCCTCTTGATCATGTAAATGGTGGGATGGAATAGAACTAGATACCCCATGAGTAGATGACACTGAATTTGCTCCAATCTGAGTTGGTGCACTCAAATTAGCTCTGCTATCAATTTGTGGCCTTGAATGAACACCCATAGTAGAATTTGGGATTGAACGACCATCACTATGAGCCCGTGGAACTAAATGAGTGTCAACTCGTTCTTGAGATGGAATAGGGTCGGCCTTAGTATGAGTTTGTGGCATAGTTGCAGTTGATTTCTCTATAACCGTTGGTGCAACTTTAAAGCGTTTATTCCTAGGCATGGCTGCAATTTTGAGGGGAAAAAATTACAATTTTAGGAAATGACAAACAAGGAAATGACAAACAGCAAGGAAATGAATAATAGGAGTACTTAGAACATAGTATGAAATAGTTGTGAAATTATACCTGCTGTATAAAATGAAATAGTACCTGCTGCAATTTTGTACCTGCTGTATAAAATGAAATAGTTTTGCATAATCAAAAGCTAAAAGGGTTCTACCAGTAAGAGGTTTGAAGGAAGAATTGGTAAGGAGGTTAATAGATGCAATGAATGCCGAGGTTATGGAGAACAAAAATAGCAAGAGGACTTTTATTTAGAGCAAGAGGTTGTTAAGCAGGAGATGGTTCAGCCATCATCCAGTATTGTTCCTTCACTAGGTGGCGATCAGCAGACTATGCATGATGCCAAAGAGAAAGCTAATCACCTGGTCTCCATGGAAGATACAAATGTTATAAAAAAGGCATTTGTTGATGAAGGCAAGAAAGAAGATAATCTTGATGAAGAGTCTCCAGAAAAGCTGAACTTAGATAGGAGTTCGAGTGATGAATTGATGAGGATGATGTATTGGAAAGTAAAAACATTGATTCCAATATCAAATCTGAGGAATTAGTTGAAAAAATTGAGGTGATACAAGAGTTTGTAAGGGATACGAGAAACATTGATGTTAAGCAGGATGGGTTAATTCTGGAGGTAACTACTAATGAAGACATCAAGAAGCCAGCAGATTCCTGCAAAAGAGATGCTATGAAATCTAAATTGGAGATTAATCATAATCCAAAATTAAAAGCAGCAGATATCAGATCTATGCATATGAGATATTCTATCCATGTATCAGGTAGAAGGAAGCATGATAAAATATTAATCCATACAACTCTTTGTTTTGCAGATATAGAACCCTCTTAGCATTATTAATCCATCTACCCTCAAATGATTTGTTTTGCATAATCAAAAAGGAGGCCACTCAGTCTTTAGCTTCATCATTATTGTCAACAACAACATCATTTACAGGTCCATCTTCTATATTATCATCCCTTGCCAATTGTAAATCTCCATTGTCATCATGAAACCACCTATCCAAGTTTGATGGCGGAGAAGGAACAAGATCATAAATTGGGTCTTCTTCTTTGTCTTCTACCATGTCATATAAGTCTCTTGGTTGTAGATGTTTTACAATACTCCATCCTTTTTCAATCTCGTCATCCACATAAAACACAAGTTGAGCGTCAGAGACAGGTATATATGGTTCATCACTTTCTCGATCTCCAACATGTATTAAACGTGAAAAATTAACACTAGTAAACCCTGAGTCATCTCTTTTGATACCTCGACCAGAAGTGGTATTAGCCCATTGACATTTGAACAATGTAACAGTGAATTGACCATTATAGTTCAATTCAATAATGTCCACTAATTTTCCATAATAAGGAACACCTCCAACTGCTACATTATTATCACGATTACATGCGTAGCTCCTAGTGTCAAACATACCAAATACTCCACTATTTTGACTTTTCAACCCATACTCTCGAGAAAGAGTTCTAAATTTAAATCCATTCACATTGTAGGCTCTAAATCGTTTGGATTGATCAAGTGGTCCAAGTGCAAGCCACCTTAATTCATCTGGATGTCTAGCACCTTCATTGGAGATCTGGCATCAAGAATTATCACACATAGTTTTAACTATTAGTTAAACCTCTAAAATTAAATAAAAAAATACAGCATAACTTCAACTCACGTGCTTCTGAAACCAGCTAGGAAATTTCTTGTGTACAACTTTATCTATCTATGATTGCAACCGTGTTCGATGCCTTAACATCCTCTTTGTTATTGTCCTAAATTCCCTATAAGTAAGAATAAACTAATGTAAAATACTAAGACAATTGAATTGCAACAAGGTTTGTGTAAAACTTTATGTATTACTTACTCAAGAAAAGGGTTTACTACTACACAGTGACCAACACGTGATGATGTGCTTGCAACTTCTCTATTGGTGTTAATATAAAATATGAGAAACTCCCAACTGATCTGCCAACTTTTGGGAACATAGTATCGCTTTCATGGTGTTTAAGACCATCAGGTTGATAATCAACACGCCTTGGTCAATTGATTCTTGACTCTGTGTCATCCAAATATCATGAACAAAAGGTAAGAATTTCTTCAGCCAAGTAACCTTGAACAATAGAGCCTTCTGTTTGTGCCTTATTACACACATAAGACTTCAAACGACCTAAGTACCTTCACATTAAAAAGTTTATGGATTCAGCTAAAACAATGTACTACTTATTTAAAGAAAGTGAACAAAAGAAATTTGCCATGTTAAGTTTACCTTTCTAGTGGATACATCCATCGATAATGCACTGGGCCTCCCTCTTTTACTTCATCAACTAGATGAACAATTAAGTGAACTATGACTGTGAAAAATGATGGAGGAAAAATCATCTCCAAATTGTTGATGCAGTCTAACCCTGATTGTTATTTTGGTGTTGACACCGATTTTAGTTTAGGTTGATGATTATGATCATGATTAAGTCCTGATCGGGGATTAGGCATGGTGTGAAAAATCCTAGCTTGGAGGGCTAGGTGTGGAAAAGCCCTAACCTGGAGGGTTAGGTATGAAAAATCCTAGCTTGGAGGGCTAGGTGTGGAAAAGACCTAACCTGGAGGGTTAGGTGTGAAAAATCTTAGCTTGGAGGGCTAGGTGTGGAAAAGTCTAAACCTGGAGGGTTAGGTGTGAAAAACCTAGCTTGGAGGGCTAGGTGTTGAAAAGTCCTAACCTGGAGGGTTAGGTGTGAAAAAGTCCTGGCTTGGAGGGTCAGGTCCTAGCTTGGAGGGTTAGGTTGATGAAATCCCAGCTTGGAGGGTCAGGTCCTAGCTTGGAGGGCTAGGTTGGATGAAATCCTAGCTTGGAGGGCTAGGTTGGAGTCCTTGGATCGGTCTGGTGACGATTAGGGAAGTTGGCATGGTGCTCCTTCGTGGATCGGTCTGGTGACCGATCCAGCGATGACTGATCGGTCTGGTGACCGATCAGGGAGCACACAGTGAGGTTGGGAACCTACTGCTCGGCTCCTGATCGGTCTGGTGACCGATCAGGGAGCTCACAGTGAGTTGAGTTCCCCTACTGCTCTGCTCCTGATCGGTCCGGTGACCGATCAGGTAGCATCCAGTAGGTTTTGGGAACCTTGCTGATTTGCTCCTGATCAGTCTGGTGACCGATCTAGAACAATGTTCCGACCGTTCTGGAGAACGATCAAGTGTCACGGACTCCGTCTTACAACCGATCAGGATGGTGCCTGATCGGTCAGGGAGCTACTTGATCGGTCTGGTGACCGATCAGGTCACATCCTGATCGGTCTGGTCACCGATTAGGCATGTGTAGCCGCGAAAGCTGGGAGTCCCAGCAAAGCGGTGGATCAGTCTGGTGACCGATCCATGAGCCCTGGATCGGTCCGGTGACCGATCACTTTAATTCAAAATGCACTGTCAGACGCTCTGATCACATCTGAACACATCTGATTCTCTGCGCTTAACCTTTGATACTTGATTCTCTGCTTGATATGCTGTGCTAATGCTCTGATTAAGTGTGCAGGTGACAGGGATGGATTCAAACACTCAAGGAGAGTCAATGGAAGCCTTTCCTTGGAGCAAGTTTGTCCATTTGCCATCTCAGGTTGCAATGGCTGGAGCTGCTGACTTGAGCTGCTGAGGGAAGCTCAGGGAGTCCAGGGAGAGCTCAGTTGTAGCTGGCTGTGGCAGGAGAGCAGTTGGAGGCTGCAGTGAGGTGGTGACCTGGCGATCAGTGGAGGGACATAAGCGCTTGGTGGCGAAGAAGTCTCAACAACAACGTTACAGCTTGTGTTCTTGCGACATCTTGTGTTCTGCTCTTGCGACAACTCTGTTCGATCATCTTGAGCAAGCAACTGTGATCTTTGAAGCAATCTTGTGTTACTTGAGCACTTGGAAGAAGAAACAAGGAACTTGAGTCCATCAGCGAGAAGACACGAAGAGGAGAGTCTTGCGTGAGATCTGCGCTGGGTGGAGCTCGGAGAAGTTTGCTTGTGTTCTTGTGGTTCTAAGTGCTAAGTAAGATCCTTCTTGTGTTTCCTGTACTTTATACTTCATCATCTTGAAACGCTGTGGAGAGGTTACTCCACCGAGAAGGAGGTTGCTTATTATTCAGATTTTTCGGGGCTTGATCTGCCGACGATCAAGGGATCGCCCACCTTAAGGGCACGCCAAGGAGTAGGGGCAAGTTATCCCCGAATCTTGTAAATCCTCTTGTTAGCGTTTTGCATTTGTTGTTTAGCTTAGGGTTTAGTTTTCTGCAATACTCTGTTTTGTGTTATTTGCTTCCGCTGCCTAACGTTTAAGTGCAGAAAATCGATAAGTGCTAAGTTTCGGTGTCTGGCTACATTCACCCCCCCCTCTCTAGCCATCCAAGTTCCAACAAGTGGTATCAGAGCTTGGGGCTCTGTACAAGCGGATTAACAACCGAGAGCTATCAACAATGGCCTTGAGAGAAGGTTTTAGCACCACCCGACCATCCCTTCTTCGATGGAGCAGATTTTCAATATTGGAGATCGAAGATGGAGTACTATCTAAAGATGGATATCAACACTTGGTTCGCTGTGAAGGAGGGTTTTACCCCTCCAAAGGATGATGAAGGCAAAGAACTAGAATCATGGCGTTGGTCGGCTGAACAAACCCGTAAGAGTGAAGTCGACGCGAAGGCGGTGGTGACCCTACAATGTGGCATGAACAAAGACCAACTCATCAAGGTTGGTCCATTCACAAGTGCAAAAGATTTGTGGAATAAACTCATTGAACTTCATGAGGGAACCCGAGATTCAAGAATTGCCAAGAGGGATTTGTTCCTCAACCAGCTACAAAACCTCTCTATGAAGGAAAATGAAACGGTGAGTGAACTTCATAGCCGGTTCAAGGAAGTCCTCAATGGTCTTCATTCTATTGATGAAAAGGTCGAGAACCGCGACCTTATGAGGTATGTGTTGAAAGCCTTTCCAATGAATGCTTTGTGGTCATCCATGGTAGATGCCTACAAAGTTTCCAAGGATTTATCAATTGTTAAATTAGATGATTTATTTTGTGAGATGGAACTTCATGAAATGGCTAACAAAGGCCCCAAGGAGAAGGGGATTGCCTTAGTTGTAGGAGAAAAGAAGAAGAAAGAGAAGGAATTCTCTTCATCTTCATCCTCTTCCGAATCCGAGTTCGAGGAAGATGACAGCGGGTCTTCCTCTGAGATGGCAAATTTTGTTAGAAGGATGATGAGGAAGAGTAGACGCTTCAAGGGTAAAGGTAACCCTAGTGAAGTTAAGATTGATAAGACTAACATTACTTACAATGAGTGTAGTAAGAAAGGGCACTTCAAGAAGGACTGCCCAAAACTCAAGAAGGAGGAGAAGTCAAAGAAGAAGAAGAAGGCTTGAAGGCCACTTGGGATGAATCATCCTCAAGTTCATCCGATGAAGAGAAGGAGGAGAAGAGTACACGGCATGTGACACTCATGGCAATTGAGGGAGAAGAAAGCAGTGATGAATCCTCCGACTCCTCAAACGCGGCTTCATCATCTTGGATGATGAAGAGGTAATCACTCCCGAACTTGAGAAATGCTATAGAACAATTACATGTTTAACCGATTTTTTGAAGAAGTCAAAACAAAAAATTAAGTCTTTGAAAATTGAAGTTGAACAATTGAAATCCTCTAGGGATGAGGATGTAATGATTTACATGTACAAATGTTAGAGGATGAGATTAAGTCTTTGAAAATTGAAGTTAAATAATTGAAATCCTCTAGGGATGAGGATGTAGATGATTTGCATGTTGAAATGTTAGAGGATGAAAATAAATCATTAAAGAGTGAAGTTGAGAGGCTCAAGAATGTTCTTGAGAAGTTCTCAACAAGCTCAAAGACCTTAGACATGATTTTGAATGCCCAAAGGGCAGTCTACAATAGGCCGGTATTGGTTACCAACCCAAAGAACCATCATTTGTGTCTTTAATGTCTAGGACTGATGTTAGACAATCTAAGACACCTAGGGCTCAAAGGAAAGTTGTCAAGGCATGGGTGCCTAAGTCTTGTTTAGTAGGTGCTTAGGTCCCAAGGTTTGGGTACCTAAATCTTCTGTTTTTCGAATTGTGTAGGTTATGATTGAGGGGGAGCATCTATCAACTTGGTTCGTTGATAGTGGTTGCTCCAAACATATGACCGGTGATAAATCATTATTTACTACCCTTCAATGCAAAAATAGAGGTAATGTTTCCTTTGGTAATAATAGTAGCCTTAAGGTCATAGGAATAGGAGACATTCAAATATCCGAATGTCTTAGAATTAAAAATGTTCTTCTAGTCAAGGGGATGACATTTAATCTCCTAAGTGTCAGTCAATTGTGTGATGCGGGTTACACAATTGATTTTCGATCAAGTCAATGTCTAGTTAGACAACATGACAACTTTGACACTGTACTAGTAGGAACAAGAATAGATAACATTTACCAAGTATCTTTTAAAAGTACTACTAATGCCTTTGCTAAGTGTTTCATGTCAAAAGAAGAGGAGTCCACCCTTTGGCACCGGAGACTAGCGCATGTGAACATGAAGAATATCCGGAAGTTGGCCAACAAGGGATTAGTCCGTGGCTTACCAAGCATCAAGTATGGAAAAGAAAAGATTTGTGATGCATGTCAAATGGGTAAGCAAACAAAATCTGCACATAAAGGTAAAAGCACTGTAAGTACTTCTACCGCATTGGATTTACTTCATATGAACTTGTTTGATTGTAGTACTATTATATCGTTGAATGGTAGTAGATATTGTTTTGTTATCATTGATGATTTTACTAGATACACATGGACCTATTTTCTTAAATATAAGGACCAAACCTTAGATGTTTTCATTCTTTTTGTAGAAGAGTTGAAAATGAAAATCATCAACTATTAAAACAATAAGAAGTGTTCATGGAGGTGAATTTCAAAACCAACGATTTTTAGAGTTTGTCAAGATAGAGGGTATAGACATGAGTTCTCCACTCCTAGAACACCACACCAAAATGGTGTTGTAGAGAGGAAGAACCGTGTTCTACAAGAGGTTGCCGGAGCATGCTTAATGAGTACTCATTACCGAGTTACTTATGGGCCGAAGCTGTAAACACAGCTTGCTATGTGCAAAATCGAGTCCTCATACATAGATTCTTAGGTAAGACTCCCATGAACTTTGGTTTGGAAAACCACCTACAGTTAAACATCTTAGGGTGTTTGGTTGTAAGGTGTTTATTCTTAACACCAAGGATCATCTTGGAAAGTTCACGGCAAAGGCTGATGAAGGAATACTAGTCGGGTACTCCCTAGTTAGCAAAGCCTACCGAGTCTACAACAAGAAATCTAGATTGGTTGAAGAATCTTCTGATGTTGTCTTTGAAGAAATTCCAAAATCAAATGATCAACCAGAAGATGTCGAAGGAGTCCAATTCGAACTTAGGAAACTAAGTTTGAATGAAAGTCCAAATGTTGTTGATGGTGATGAATCCGATGACAGTGAGCCTAGACAACCCATAGATCAGCCGGATCCTGAGGCTGAGCTGGTGTCTAGTGAAACCATTCAAGAAGCACCACCAACACCAAGGCAAACTAGGTTAGCCTCTAGTCATCCCCAAGACCAAATTGTTGGAAACATCCATCATGGGTTAGGACTAGATCATTCTTTAGGAATGAGGCTAATGAAGTTGCTTTAATTTCTGAAATTGAACCTAGAAAAATTGATGAAACATTAAATGATCCCGATTGGATTATCGCGATGCAAGATGAACTAGGTCAATTCGAAAGGAGTCAAGTTTGGGACTTAGACCCTAGACCTAAGAAGACCACCATTAATGGAACCAAATGGGTCTTCAAGAATAAATTGAACCATAAGGGAGAAATCATAAGAAACAAGACATGCTTAGTAGCCAAGGACTATAGTCAAGTTGAAGGTCTTGATTATGATGAGACCTATGCTCCCGTGGCACGATTAGAGTCCATCCGATTGATGCTTGCATTTGCAGCACATCGAGGTTTCAAGCTATATCAAATGGAAGTCAAATCGGCCTTTCTAAATGGTTTAATAAGAGAAGAGGTCTATGTCGAACAACCTCCGGGGTTTGAGAGTACCGAATTTTTAAATCACGTGTTCAAGCTCAAAAAGGCACTTTATGTCCTTAAACAAGCACCCCGAGCTTGGTATGAGCGGCTGTCGACATTTCTAATTGAAAAAGGCTTTGTTAGAGGCCAAATAGACCCTACACTATTTCTACGAAGAGATGGTGACAATATTTTTGTAGCCCAAGTATATGTCGATGACATAATTTGTGGCTCAAACAACAAGGGTTATTTAAACGAGTTTATTGGACACATGGAGAGTGAATTTGAAATGAGTCTAGTGGGAGAGTTGACTTTCTTCCTTGGACTTGAAATCAAGCAAACTCGTGACGGAATCCATGTGCACCAATCAAAGTATATCCAAGAGATGCTTCGAAAATTTAACATGAGTGATTCAAAAGAGGTAACCACTCCCATGGCTACAAACACAAAATTAGACAAGGATGAGAGTGGTAAACCCGTTGATTTGACTCAATATTGGAGCATGATAGGTAGTCTGGTATACCTCATAGCTAGTTGACCTAATATACTTTTTGCTATGGGCATGTGCGCTAGGTATCAAGTATGTGCCAAGGAATCTAATCTAATTGCGGTTAAACGAATTTTGAGATATCTTAAGGCACAATTGGAGTTGGTCTTTGGTACCCCCGTACCGAGTCTTTTGACCTAATTGGCTATACCGATTCTGACTATGCTGGGTGCAAATTGGATCGGAAAAGCACAAGTGGGGGTTGCCAATTCCTAGGATCATCTCTAGTTAGTTGGTCAAGTCGGAAGCAACATTGTGTTGCTCTCTCCACGACCGAGGCAGAATATATCGCCATGGGAGAGAGTGTATCACAATTTTGTGGATGATTCATACTCTAGAGGACTATGAATTAAGCTACAAAGGTGTGCAAGTGTTGTGTGACAACATAAGCACAATTAACCTAACAAAGAATCCAGTACATCATTCTAGAACTAAGCATATTGAAGTGTGTCACCACTTCATTAGGGATCATGTTGCTAGAGGAGATATTGTACTCTCACATGTAGAGTCCAAATCAAATCTAGCTGACATTTTCACTAAACCACTTCCCGAGAATGAGTTTAGCTTCTTAAGAAGGGAGTTGGGAATGTGTCACACCTGATAGGATTTAAGATGCTTTCAAAACCCTTCATGATTATTTTTAATTGTTGGGATACAATTGGGTAACCTGGGGGCATTTTACACAAACTATAAGGTTTACCAAAACATTTTTGTTTGCTAGATATGGGGTGAGATGCTAGGATAAACTCAATTTCTCAAAATGTCAATGTATCTCTTGAGAAATTAAGTTGATGAGATAAAAATCAGTTCGGTGACCAAGTATGGGGAAAACCCAATGCATAACACATGTGTACTTGGCTCCATGATCATACTTGGACATTCCAATCAAGGAAACTTGATTGAAGACTTGAATTTGGCACAAACTTGTTTGAAATTGATTGAATGCTTGTTGATTGAGTTTGACTCCACTTGGGTGGAGCAAAGTGATTTGTTAAAACCATAAGGACTTTTGATCCTTGTTTAGGGACCAATTATAGTCAAGGGATCACTTCCAAGATCGATAAACTTCATCAGATCTTATCAGAAATCGATTGGAGATCTGAAACTGAAAGTTTCATATCGTATCAGGAAAAATCAGGAAGCCTGATCGGTCACCGGACCGATCAGGCGTAGGACTGATCGGTCCAACGAACCGATCTAGCTGTGTCGCGATTAATCACAGAAATTCTCTGTGTTGGTCTGGATCGGTCCCCGGACCGATCTGGCCCTCCCCGTAGTGATCGGTCCATAGACCGACAAAGGGGTCACAGAACACTTCGCGAACAATTGCCCAAACATTCTGTGTTAGCCTGGATCGGTCCCCGGACCGATCTGGCACCCTATGGTGATCGGTCCATAGACTGATCAGGGGGCTCACGGAATAACCTCCAAACCTACTGTTCGCTTCCTATCGATCAGCCGATCGATCAGGGGTCTGCCTGATCGGTCACCCGACCGATCAGGACCAGGCCTGTCCGATCAGGCCCGAGCCTGATCGGTCTGGGCGCTATCAGATCGAACGGTGATCTGTTCAATCACATTAAATTCTGGTTGGTGGACCGATCCACCAACCGATTAACTTCGTCTAAACCCTTTCTTCCCAAGCCCTAGCGCTGAAACCCTCCTCCTGTGCGTGCGATTGTCTTCCTTTCCTCCTCTTGCGTGTGAGCTCTCCCTGCGTCTCCCTCTTCCTTGCGCGTGCGACTGGGGTTTCTCCTGCGCTGCTAGGAGCATGTTTCCGAAGTCAATCAACTCAACATGGCACCTAAGTAAGGATTTCCTTCTTTCATCTTGTTGCTCACTTCAAATATCATAATATGTGGTGAACTAACCGTGATGTTTATTCTTGGGGTTTTACTTGTTGGAACTCGGATAGCTAGAGAGGGGGGGTGAATATAGCCAATCACTTGGACTTTAAGCTTATCAAAGATTCTGCACTTAAACCGTTTAGTAGCACAGGTGAAAGAATAAAACAGAATATGCAGAAAACCAAAACCCTAAACTATAAGCAAACACAAGGACGCTAACAAGAGGATTTACAAGGTTCGGGGATAACTTGCCCCTACTCCTTAGCGTGCCCTTAAGGTGGGCGATCCCTTGATCGTCGGCAGATCAAGCCCCGGTGAACACCGGATAGAAAGCAACCTCCTTCTCGGTGGAGTAACCTCTCCACAGCGTTTCAATCAAGAATATAGTTTAAGCACAATGAAACACAAGAAAAATCTTACTTAGCACTTAGCACAGACATGAACACAGCAAGCTTCTCTCGAGCTCCACCCAGCGACGATCTCACGCAAGAATCCTTTCTTCGTGTCTTCTCGCTGTCGGACTCAAAGCCTCTTGTTCCTTCCTCCAAGCGCTCAAGTAAGGGACGATTGCTTTACTGATTGCAGATGTTTGCTCAAGATGATGAAACTTCAGCACACACAAGCAAAGTGTGGAGAACACAAATGCGCAGCAAGAACTCAAGCTAGAAGATCGTTTCAGCAAACTCTTTTCTCTGCTCTTCTCCTCTACGCCCTTTTGTTTCTCCACTGAGCACAGGTGACACCATCTCACAGCAACCTCCAGCTGCTTACCTGCCAACGCCAGCTACCACTGAGCTCTCCCTGGACTCCCTGAGCTTCCCTCAGCCAAGCTCCAGTCAGCAGCTCCAGTCTGCAGCTCCAGCCGTTGCAACTTGGGATGGAAAACGGACAACCTGCTCCAAGAAAAGGCCTCCATTGACTCTCCTTGAGTGTTTGAATCCTTCCCTGTCACCAGCAGCTTAATCAGATCATTAGAGTAGTATATCAAACAGAAAATCAAGCATCAGAGATGAAACGCAGAGAATCGGATACGTTCAAATACGATCAGAGCGTCTGACATTGCATTTTGAATTAAAGTGATCGGTCACCGGACCGATCAAAGGGCCTCCTGATCGGTCACCAGACCGATCAGGCTGGGTTCAGACCGATCAAGCTCCGTCCTGATCGGTCCCCAATGCTCAATCAGAAATCGCGATTTCTCTGGGACTCTCTGTAGGATCGATGCACGTGAGAGGGGGGGGGGTGAATCACGTGACTTTTTTAAATTTAAATCAGAGTGCTTTAAAAAGCGTGCACAGCGGAAATGAAAGAAGCGATTATAAAGACGAACACACAAACACGAACGATTTTTACTTCGTTCGGAGCCTTCGGCGACTCCTACTCGAAGGCCCAGGTCCCTCGGACCTTTCCGTTGGGCAATCCACTAATACTCTCTACCGGTAAACACCGATAGAGTAGGCGAGTACAAAGGAATTGAAAGTGTGACAACCCCACACTTTCAAGTAATTAAGTGCAATAAAAATATGTATTAAAAAGTTAAGTTCTTCTTTTTACCGACGTCCGGAGTAGGTCGACTCTTTCGGGGCAGCAGGACGTCGTCGGCTCGAAGTTAAGCGATTCCGGAGCAAGGCGCGAGCGTAAAAGAACTTTGCGGAGTTGGAAGAGTTGTTATCTTTGCAGCCTTGGTCGAGGGCTCTATTTATAGCCCTGGGGGCGCCCGAAACGTCCGGGGCGCCCCCCTGCGTGGCTGCCGATCCGCAGCCCTCTCGGTCAAGCACTTAATCTCTTTATCTTCGGGATCACCTTTGACTGGGGCGCCCGACGCGCGCGGGGCGCCCGATTTGACCGGTCAAAGCCTCATCTCCTTGGCTTCGCGAGGGCGAGCTTCGGCAGCTGGCAGTGAGGTGGCACAGGGGGCGCCCGCGACACGCGGGGCGCCCGACGCGCGCGGCTGTCGAGGCTTTTTCTTTGTCTGCTGACTTGGGTTGACTCTGGGGCGCCCGACACATCCGGGGCGCCCTGCTCAGCTACGGTCTCACTCCTTTGAGGCTCTCTGAGCTGCAGAAACACAGTCCTTCGGTCCTGCATCCAGGGTTAGTCCAAAACAGCAAATAATAAGTTAGTTAAAACAGCCTTAGCTGTCTTGGTTCTGACTTTGGATCTCCAAAATGGAGCCCTAGGTCGAACCGACGCCTAATGTTCCCTCAAGGGGAACGCGTCCTTACCGGTTCGCTCCTCCAGTGACTTACCTCACTTACCTTGTGCAGCTCTACTTGACTTCTTGACCCACCAGGACTTCCTGCCAAGGCTCAACCACCTTGGTCTTCCTGCCAAGTCTCAACCAACTTGGTCTTCAGCCAGTTGTCAGGTCCCGCGGACCCAACTGGACTTCCCGCCAGGACTCAACCATCCTGGACTTCAGCCTGGTGTCTGGTCCTAAGTCTTTCAACCCTGCACACTTAGTAAAGAGGTTAAACACCAACAACCCTAACTTTAACCACTTTGTCATACATCAAAACCCGAGTTTGATCGTTAGTGCAAACTGCACCAACACTCTCCTGGACCGATCACCAGACCGATCCATCCCTTTGCCGGGCGATTTCTGAGCTTCGCAGTCCAAACCTCCTGATCGGTCACCGGACCGATCAGGGAGCCTCCTGATCGGTCACCAGACCGATCAGGTCATGACAAGACCGATCAGGCTCCGTCCTGATCGATCATAGTGAGGAACTCGCGACGCTGGATTGTTCTCCAGAACGATCTGCACAGTGATCCAGATCGGTCACCAGATCGATCAGGAGCAGATCAGCAGGGGAACTCAACCTCACTGTGTGCTCCCTGATTGGTCACCAGACCGATCAGGAGCCAAGCAGTGGATGAAACGCATACTCCCTGATCGGTCACCAGACCGATCAGTCATAGCTGGATCGGTCACCAGACCGATCCACGAAGGAGCACCATGCCAACTCCCTGATCGGTCACCAGACCGATCCAGGGGCTCCAACCTAGCCCTCCAAGCTAGGGTTTCATCCAACCTAGCCCTCCAAGCTAGGACCTGACCCTCCAAGCCAGGATTTTTCACCTAACCCTCCAGTTGGGACTTTTCACCTAACCCTCCAAGTTAGGACTTTTCACCTAGCCCTCCAAGCTAGGACTTTTCACCTAGCCCTCCAAGCTAGGACTTTTCACCCAACCTTCCGAGTTAGGACTTTTCCACACCTAGCCCTCCAAGCTAGGACCTGACCCTCCAAGCCAGGATTTTTCACCTAACACTCCAAGTTGGGACTTTTTACCTAATCCTCCAAGTTAGGACTTTTCACCTAGCCCTCCAAGCTAGGAATTTTCACCCAACCCTTCCGAATTAGGACTTTTCAACACCTAGCCCTCCAAGCTAGGATTTTCCATACCTAACCCTCCAGGTTAGGATTTTCCAACATCTAGCCCTCCAAGCTAGGATTTTCCATAACATGCCTAATCCCCGATCAAGACTTAACCATAATCATAATCATAAACCTAAACTAAAATCGATGTCAACACCAAAATAACAATCAGGGTTAGACTGTATCAACATTACTTTGGGTGTGTGTCGTGTGTGTCTTCCCATATGATCAACTCTTATTTGATTTTTGATAAAATCATACCTTTGTGATCCTTCAACTTGTATCATGATTCAATCAATCCCACTCCATACAGTGACCAATCTTGTGATTCTTTAATTTCTGTCGTGATTATGTTTATTCAATTCAAATTGTTGCCATGATCTATTCAAACCTTTAGAAAATCGTCCAAGGGTAAAGAACCAGTGGAGGGCAGCTCAAAGGGCAAAGCCCCTTCTTCTTCTGCGCCCTCCCGAAGGCCTCAGCCTTCTTCAAGTTCTCGTTTCCCCAATGCTGCCTGTGAGCAGGCCTTTCAATCCAGAACTTTCAAGCTGCTTTCTTGCCGGTCCATTGATGGACCCTTTCTGGCTGAGCACTGTCCCTCCATTGTGGATATCATCACCTTCTACAACCTTGGCTTTCTCCTTTCCCTCGAAAGGACAATAAACTATGACCTTGTCTCGGAATTCTACAATAACCTTCAACAAGGGCCTCAAGGGGGTTTCGAATTCACTACCCGAGTAGCAAAGAGAAATCAAGATTTCTCTTATAAGATCCTGGCGGAGTATCTGGGCGGTCGTCGATCGCCTAACTTGTATTCTATCTATCCAGAGCTCCCTGACCCTTTGTTGGCTCCTTTTACCGATGTTACCCCCGACACCATTTATCAGCATTTCTTTGGTCATCCCCGCCCAGCCGGTCTTGATGAGTTGGGTGCTGATTTTTCGACTTTTGCAGCACTCCGACTTTCTCCTGTTGACTACATTCTGTTCAAAATAATCATAAACTGCATCCTGCCGATCACTTCCAACCCCTTGACCGAGATCCGACCTTATCATTGCCTGATGCTCTATGGCATGCACCGCCGCATGGACTTTGATATCATGGAGAGCATTTTTCAGTCCATCTTATCCTATAGAGAGCCGAGCCGACGCATTGTCTATATGCCTTTTGGGCACGTCATCACCGACTGGCTTATGCCAGTGGGTGTTGATGTCACCAAGGGCCGGACAGTGCCCATGGTTAAACAGGATTGCAAACATGGCAGACGGACGTTTGCCAAGTCCGGCATCATCATCCGGGATCACGATCGGGCTTTGGTTTGGAAGGACGGGAGGGGTCTCGGCGAGCTACCTAAGGGAGTCGCACACTTTCAGGCACCAACAGATGCTGCTGCACATCATGAGGCTCCCGACGCCGCTGCTGACTATGACTATAAGCCCGAGCCAGATCTGCGCTGGCAGATTTCAGAGCTTGATCGGACCATCCAGCAGGATCTTCATTTGCGAGAGCTCTATCGAGAGGAGGTCCGCTCGGAGTTCCGATCCCTCGATCGCAGACTGGCGGCGGTGGAGTCCGATGTCTCGGGGGTCCGTACACTACAGCATGCTGACCCCCCCCCCCCCCCGCGTCGATGATTGATGCGCCCTCTGGTAGTGCTGCACCAAGGTCCTTTGTTGCTGGGATGCCACGATGGATGACCCTATGCATGCTGACCCCCCCCCCCCCCCCCCCGTCGATGATTGATGTATTCTGCTTCTGCCGTTGACTTGTCTATTTGACTATTTAGATTGTATAACTCTATGGCTAGATGCCTATGACTTGACTTTGATGGTTTTTGTACTGTATTTGCCTTGACTCTGATGTTTGATGATGCATCTGACTCTATGCCTGCTTTTCATATTTGACTTCCTAATTTTTGCATATTGTTGGCTTCTATGATTATTCATAAATTGCTATCGTTATGTATGCCTCATTGTGTGTTGCTATGATGTCATGTTCATATGCTTATATGATTATGCTATGATTATGCTTATGATACATATGATTGTTTTGTCATGCTTCATATCTATCATATGTTGTCATATGTTTCACAAAATTAAATCGAATCTTTTGTTGTTTTGGGATACCCCTAGGGTTGAGGGGGAGTATGTTTAAACTTAACAACCCGTCTACACCCTTTTCGGTGTTTGACAAAGGGGGAGAGTGAGGTTGGTTAAGTTTAGACGATTATGAGTTTAATGGTTGTAGGGGGAGGATCCTGATTCTCCTACAATTCTGATTTGAGACTATTGGATTCAAATCCCTAAACTTAAAATCGGGTTGTCAAACAACAAAATGGGGAAATTGTTGATGCAGTTTGACCCTGATTGTTGTTTTGGTGTTGACACCGATTTTAGTTTAGGTTGATGATTATGATCATGATTAAGTCCTGATCGGGGATTAGGCATGGTGTGAAAAATCCTAGCTTGGAGGGCTAGGTGTGGAAAAGTCTTAACCTGGAGGGTTAGGTGTGAAAAATCCTAGCTTGGAGAAGTCCTAACCTGGAGGGTTAGGTGTGAAAATTCCTAGCTTGGAGGGCTAGGTGTGGAAAAGTCCTAACCTGGAGGGTTAGGTGTGAAAAAACCTAGCTTGGAGGGCTAGGTGTGGAAAAGTCCTAACCTGGAGGGTTAGGTGTGAAAAGTCCTAGCTTAGAGGGCTAGGTGTTGAAAAGTCCTAACCTGGAGGGTTAGGTGTGAAAAAGTCCTGGCTTGGAGGGTCAGGTCCTAGCCTGGAGGGCTAGGTTGATGAAATCCCGGCTTGGAGGGCCAGGTCATAGCTTGGAGGGCTAGGTTGGAGTCCCTGGATCGGTCTGGTGACCGATCAGGGAAGTTAGCACGGTGATCCTTCGTAGATCGATCTGGTGACCGATCCAGTGATGACTGATCGGTCTGGTGACCGATCAGGGAGCACACAGTGAGGTTGAGAACCTACTGCTCGGCTCCTGATCGGTCTGGTGACCGATCAGGGAGCATGCAGTTCACTCATTGCTTTGCTCCTGATCGGTCTGGTGACCGATCAGGGAGCTCACAGTGAGTTGAGTTCCCCTACTGCTCTGCTCCTGATCGGTCCGGTGACCGATCAGGGAGCATCCAGTAGGTTTTGGGAACCTTACTGATTTGCTCCTGATCGGTCTGGTGACCGATCTGGAACACTGTTCCGACCGTTCTGGAGAACGATCAAGTGTCGCAGACTCCGTCTTACAACCGATCAGGATGGAGCCTGATCGGTCAGGGAGCTACCTGGTCGGTCTGGTGACCGATCAGGTCACATCCTGATCGGTCACCACCTGATCGGTCTGGTGACCGATCAGGTCACATCCTATAACCGATCAGGCCTGTGTAGCCACGAAAGCTGGGAGTCCCAACAAAGCGGTGGATCGGTCTGGTGACCGATCCACAAGCCCTGGATCGGTCCGGTGACCGATCACTTTAATTCAAAATGCACTGTCAGACGCTCTGATCACGTCTGAACACATCTGATACTCTGCGCTTAACCTCTGATACTTGATTCTCTGCTTGATATGTTGTGCTAATGCTCTGATTAAGTGTGCAGGTGACAGGGATGGATTCAAACACTCAAAGAGAGTCAATGGAAGCCTTTCCTTGGAGCAAGTTTGTCCATTTGCCATCTCAGGTTGCAACGGCTGGAGCTGCTGACTTGAGCTGCTGACTGGAGCTTAGCTGAGGGAAGCTCAGGGAGTCCAGGGAGAGCTCAGTTGTAGCTGGCTGTGGCAGGAGAGCAGCTGGAGGCTGTTGTGAGGTGGTGACCTGGCGATCAGTGGATGGACTTAAGCGCTTGGTGGCAAAGAAGTCTCAACAACAACGTTACAGCTTGTGTTCTTGCGACATCTTGTGTTCTGCTCTTGCGACAACTCTGTTCGATCATCTTGAGCAAGCAACTGTGATCTTTGAAGCAATCTTGTGCTACTTGAGCACTTGGAAGAAGAAACAAGGAGCTTGAGTCCATCAGCGAGAAGACACGAAGAGGAGAGTCTTGCGTGAGATCTTCGCTGGGTGGAGCTCGGAGAAGTTTGCTTGTGTTCTTGTGGTTCTAAGTGCTAAGTAAGATCCTTCTTGTGTTTCCTGTACTTTATACTTCATCATCTTGAAACGCTGTGGAGAGGTTACTCCACCGAGAAGGAGGTTGCTTATTATTCAGATTTTTCGGGGCTTGATCTGCCGACGATCAAGGGATCGCCCACCTTAAGGGCGCGCCAAGGAGTATGGGCAAGTTATCCCCGAATCTTGTAAATCCTCTTGTTAGCGTTTTGCATTTGTTGTTTAGCTTAGGGTTTAGTTTTCTGCAATAATCTGTTTTGTGTTATTTGCTTCCGCTGCCTAACGTTTAAGTGCAGAAAATCGATAAGTGCTAAGTTTTGGTGTCTAGCTATATTCACCCCCCCTCTCTAGCCATCCAAGTTCCAACATAAATGACAAAGAGTGTGAACAATTTGATCTTGAAGCGTAACAAGATCAATGGTGTTCAACACCTTCGTACATATTTATCGAGAGAACGAACAAAGATCGGCTAAAACCGCAAACACTACCCCGACATTGCATTCCTCAAAGCAATTGGTAATAGTTGTTCCATTAGAATATGACAATCATGACTTTTCAACCCAAACAACTTACGCTGTTTCAAATCAACACACCTAGAAATGTTGCTTGAGTAACCATCTGGAACAACCACATTCTTCAAGGTCTTAAGAAATATATCCTTTTGTTTATTTGACATAGTAAAAATAGCATAAGGATATTTCCCATTCTCATTTGGCCAAAGTCCAGATCTTATGCCCATAGATTGTAGGTCTTTTCGGACATTAAGATGATCTTTTGTCTTTCCACTTTCATTGAGCAAAGTGTACGGAATATTATCACACACATTTTTCTCAATGTGCATTACATCAAGATTATGACGCAATGCATTAAACTCCCAATATGGAAGTTCAAAGAATATACTCTTTTTTCTCCAATGTGATTCATCTTCATTGGCATTTCGTTGCCCACGTCCTCTTTTCCCTTTCACCTCCGGTGTCTTCCCAAATGAAACTTGGATATTCTCAACCTGACTGAAAATAGCTAAGCCAGATAATTTAACAGGTGGATTTCTTTTATCAAATTTACCATCAAATCGAACCTTATCCAATCTAAATTTGTGACCAGCATGTAGGAAATGACGATGACCCATAAAACACCATTTTCTACTATGATGAAGTCGGCAAGGTTTAGTATCAATATTGCATGTAGGACAAGCTAGCTTACCATATGTGTTCCACCCAGACAATGTCCCTAACCCAGGAAAATCACTAATTATCCACATTAATGCTGCATGCATTTTAAAGCTTTCATTCGATGAAGCATCAAATGTTTCAACACCATTCCACAGCACTTTCACTCATCAACTAAAGGTTGCAAGTAAATGTCTATGTCATTCCCTGGCATTTTCTTACCTGGAATGATCATCGAGAGAATGAAGTTAGTTTGTTTCATGCATTCCAAGGAGGGGTATTGTATGGAATGAGAATCATAGGCCAAATGCTATAATTAGTGCTCATATTTCCAAAAGGATTAAAACCATCACTAGCTAAGGCTAGGCGAACATTACGTGCATCCGAAGCAAATTCAACAAATTTAGAGTCAAATCTTTTCCATGCCTCAGCATCTCTCGGATGCCTCAAGAAGCCATCCTTATAACTATCCACAGCATGTCATTTCATATCATCAGATGTCTTACTACACATAAACAATCTTTGCAACCGAGGAATTAGAGGAAAATAACGAAGAAACTTTGCTGGTTGTTGTTTTTTCTTTTTAGTAATATCAAGTTGATGTCTAGTAGAAGAATTTTTCCACCTAGATGTGCCACATCGCTTGCAGTCATTCAAACTTTTATCAGGTCCCCAATATAGCATGCAATCATTTGGACATGCATCTATCTTCTTATAATTAAGGCCAAGTTTTTTTATAGTCTTTTTGGCCTCGTATAATGATTCTGGGATCTTTGCATGCTCAAAAGCATCATGCAACAGCTCTATTATCATTGACAAGGCCTTGTCACTCATCCCACAAATGCACTTGATGTGATACAACTTTACTAAAAAAGATAGCTTTGAGTATTTTGAGCATCCTTCATATAATTCTTGTTCCCCATCTTTAAGCAAATCATTAAACTCTTTAGCTTTACCACTCGGACCCTCCTGTACATGCGGCATTCTTCCTTCACCTTCATTTATCAGATCTGCATTGTGGAATCTTCACTGGCATGTGGTCTAGGGAATATGAAAGCATCTTATATCATGTCACGCATTGGATTTTCAGAATATTTAGTATGTTGTGCATCATGCCTATAACTAGAAGTCTCTCCTTCACCTCTCTCACCATGTAATAGCTAAACTGTATGACCCGTGGAAAGGGTCTTAACAACAAATGATCATACACCTCTTCTCTAGTCTGAAATAGTCTAAATCCACAACGAGAACAAGGACACTTTATCCTATTATCAGATGATGCATTAGCAAATGCAAAGTCCAAAAATTTCAATAATCCATCCATATATTTGGGAGTATCTCGTGGCTTCAAAATCCAAGTTTTGTCCATATTTAATTCAATAGTAGATAATTAAATTAAAAGTACACTAAAGTGGGGGCTCAAATAGAAACTAATTAGACATATAAGAACTTGAAAGTGTATGAAAGACATTTCACAAACAACACATAAGGCATAAAAAACCACGACCATATGAACTCAAGTCAGAAAATCTACCAATTATGGAGTTTTTTATCTATAAACTCAAAGCTGCCTAACTACTAAGATTAAAATAGCAATCTCACCGAAATACTGAGTATGAGTGCTCTAACCACCTACACAAGGTTGAAAATTTGTATAAATTGTAAATTGTATCTCTGAATAATTGGTGAAATTATTAAACAAATACTCAATAAAGCAACTGATTTAAATTGGTGAAATCAATACTTGAAATTTTCTAAATTGGTGAAATCCTCTTTGATTGACCTAAACCACTAGAAAAATAACCGAACCCCATGTTAATCGAATTTAGACTTATACCATCCTTTAATGAGCTTGAAAGATAACAAGCAACTAAATTGGATTGTCATAATTTCCACCATTGAAGACTAAATATCCTGTGTCAAAGCTAGATGTATAAATCTTTGACAAGAATCAACCTTACAATGTAAGGCTCAATAGTGGCCTTGCTATCACAGATAATCCCCTCCAATTGGATGAACTCTGCAAGCTAAGGACCTATGTTACTCGGACGTGAATGAAAGAAAGGAAAAGAAGTCACACAAGTATGAGATCGAGAAAAGATGAGTTCAACTAACACAACTTAGTACGAGTCCGTCTTCACGCCGCTCACCCCAGCCACGGTCCTCTGTGCCCGCGAGCTCAAGAACGTTGATGTGCAGATCGTCAGGAAGATGGACACCGACAGCTTCCTCGACGTCACCTTCGCCAACGGGAGGCTGGAGATCCCCTGGATCCCAGCCTACAACGTGTCGAACACCATCCTGCAGAATGAAACGAAATTACGACGGAAAAACGGCAACTCTCATATAATAAAGTAAGAGAAGTAGAGAGAGAAGAGAGGTAGAGAGAAAGAAAGAAGAGATAACCAAATAACTGTCTTCATTGATTGATCCAACTTGTCTATGAGATACACAATTTATAGGGACCTTAGAATACTTAGTCAAATAAAAAATTAATAACGAAACTGTTAATTAACAGATTTATAAAGAATCTGTTAATTAACATATTAATAAGAAAACATCTAATAAATATTAACGGATTAAACAAAATTTGGGTCACCAAACTATAACAATCTCCACCTTGACGCGAATTCCATAAATCTTCAAAAGAACATTCTCCACCTCTTCCACAAAACCCCCACAGGTAAATCTCAGCATCTAGCACCAACCAAGTCCAAGCAATGCTTAAACTTGTCTATAGGAGTGCCTTAGTCATCATATCAGCAGGATTATCATGAGTATTAACTTTCCTAACAATAATATCACCACGAGCAATAACATCACGTATAAAATGATACCTCACATCAATGTGTTTTGTCCTCTCATGGAACATCTGATCCTTCGTGAGGAAAATGACACTCTGACTATCACAAAAGACTGTAGTAATCTGCAAGTCTTCGCGAAGCTCACTGAAGAGTCCTTTCAACCAAATAGCTTCCTTACAAGCTTCCGTAATAGCCATATACTCAGCCTCTGTAGTGGACAATGCAACTGTATTTTGCAAAGTAGTTTTCCAACTGATAGCACAACCACCAACAGTGAACACGTACCCCGTAAGTGATCTTCTTTTATCAAGGTCACTGCAAAGTCAGAATCAACATATCCAATAACTGCATCTCTATTTCTCCCAAAATGTAAACAAATATCAGAAGTCCCTCGTAAGTATCTGAAAATCCACTGAATTGCCTTCCAATGCTCTTTACCAGGATTTGTCATGTATCTACTAACTGTACTCACTGCATGTGATAAATCTGGGCGTGTACAAACCATAGCATACATGAGAGATCCCACTGCATTAGAATATGGAACCCGTGACATATAATCAACCTCATCATCTGACTGCGGACATAAATCAGCTGAAAGTCTAAAGTGTGCAGCTAACGGAGTACTAACGGACTTGGCAGAATGCATGTTAAACCGATGAAGTACTTTCTCAATATACCCTTTTTGACTTAGGTATAATTTACCTACCTTTCTGTCTCTCAGAATCTCCATCCCAAGTATTTTCTTTGCATCTCCCAAATCTTTCATCTCGAATTCTTTACTTAGTTGGGCTTTTACCTTTTTTATCTCTTCCTTATTATTGACCGCAATCAACATATCATCAACATATAAGAGCAGATAAATAAATGATCCATCATCAGTTTTCTTAAAGTAGGCACAACTGTCATAGCTGCTTCTTCTGAAATCATAAGTGATCATAAACGAATCAAACCTTTTATACCATTGCCTAGGTGACTGCTTCAAACCATAAAGGGATTTTTTCAGCAAACATACATAATCCTCTTTTCCTGAGACTTCAAAACCTTTTGGTTGTTGCATATAAATTTCTTCCTCAAGTACCCCATATAAGAATGCTGTCTTCACATCCAGCTGCTGCAACTCTAAGTCATGCATGGCTACAATACCAAGGAAAGCTCGAATCGTACTATGCTTTACAACTGGGGAAAATACATCAGTGAAGTCTACTCCTGGAATCTGACTGAAACCTTTAGCAATTAGTCTGGCTTTGTACCTGGCTTCTTCAACTTCCGGTATTCCCTCCTTTCTTTTAAATATCCACTTGTAGCGAACAACTTTCTTACCCTTAGGTAATTTCACCAAGTCCATGTGTCGTTCTTACCAAGTGACTCCATCTCCTCCTACATAGCAATTATCCACTTACCAGAATTATTGCAGCTAATTGCTTCTGAATACGTCTCAGGTTCTTCACCCGAATCAATCTCCTCAGCCACGTTTAAAGCATAAGCGACCAAATCAGCCTCTGCATATCTCTGAGGGCGTCTAATTTCTCTCCGAGGCCTATCTTTTGCAATGGAATATTGTCAAGGTGCTTGTGATGAGCTCGTTCCATCCACAACATCTAGAATAGGCTCTGGAGTAGTCTCTATAGATATCGGCTCAATCCCAATCTCCACCTGTGTGCTTGTCTTCTGCTTATCTTCCTCAGAAAGAGTTTTAGATGGAGACCCCTGAAGCATGCTAGTCTCGTCAAAAATAACATCTCTACTGATGATGACTTTCTCGGTCTCTGGACACCAAAGTTTGTATCCCTTCACTCCTTGTCCAAAGCCTATAAATATGCACTTCACCGAACGAGGCTCCAACTTTCCATTATCAACATGAGCATACGCAGGACATCCAAAAATTCTCAAATTAGAATAACTAGCAGGAGTACCAGACCATACCTCTTGTGCAGTTTTCCTTTCAATAGCAATTGATGGAGAGCAATTTACAAGATAACAGGCATACGCAGCGGCTTCTGCCCAGAAAAACTTCGATAGCCCAGCATTAAGAAGTATACAACGCACCTTCTCCATTAAAGTCCTATTCATCCTCTCTGCTACACCATTTTGTTGAGGAGTATACCGAACTGTATGATGCCTCACAATACCTTCAACTCTGCATAAGGCATTAAACTCACCAGAACAAAACTCTAATCCGTTATCAGTTCGAAGATGCTTTAATTTCCTCCCTGTCTGCTTCTCAATCATGACCTTCCACTCCTTAAAGATAGTAAAAACATTACTCTTATGTCTTAAAAAGAATGTCCAAACTTTTCTTGAGAAATCATCAATAATAGTTAACATATAGAGAGCACCACCTTTAGATGGTACTTTAGAAGGCCCCCACAAATCAGAATGAATGTAGTCTAATATACCCTTTGTGTTATGAATGCCAACTGAGAACTTGACTCTTTTCTGTTTGCCAAAAACACAGTGCTCGCAGAACTTTAGGTTTGTAATACTTTGACCATCAAGAAGTCCTCTCTTGCTCAATTCAACCATGTCATTCTCACTCATATGACCCAAACGCATATGCCAAAGTCTTGTAACATCAGAATCAGACATAGGCGACCTTGCGACGGCAACATCACCTATTACTGTGGATCCCTGCAGAACATATAAACCGGCGGTTCTTCTTTGTCCCTTCATCACAACAAGAGACCCTTTACTGATCTTCACAGCTCCACCTTCACCAGTGTACTTGTACCCTTTAGAATCAAGAATACTCAAAGAGATCAGATTTCTTTTCAAATTAGGGGCGTGCCTCACATCACCAAGTGTCCGAATGACACCATCAAACATCTTAATTCTGACCGTACCAATACCAGCAATTCTGCAGGATGCATTATTGCCCATCAAAACGGCACCACTTGAAACTGTTTCATATGTTGAAAACCAATCCCGATTGGGACACATATGAAATGTACAGCCAGAATCAAGAATTCATTCCTCACTCTGCTTCAAATCAGCATCAGAGGCAACGAGAAGTTCACCATTACTGTGATTTTCGGCAACATCAACCTCACCAGACTTCTCTGTCATGCACAACTGCTCCAATTTTAGCCATAGTGCAGCAGCGGATTTTTCCTTCATACTTGCCATTGTCATTAATCCCGGTTGACATCCAACCTGGCTCTGATACCACTTGAAACGAAATTACGACGGAAAAACGGCAACTCTCATATAATAAAGTAAAGAGAAGTAGAGAGAGAAGAGAGATAGAGAGAAAGAAAGAAGAGATAACCAAATAACTTTCTTCATTGATTGATCCAACTTGTCTATGAGATACACAATTGATAGGGACCTTAGAATACTTAGTCAAATAAAAAATTAATAACGAAACTGTTAATTAACAGATTTATAAAGAATCTGTTAATTAACAGATTTATAAAGAATCTGTTAATTAACAGATTTATAAAGAATCTGTTAATTAACATATTAATAAGAAAACATCTAATAAATATTAATGGATTAAATAGAATTTGGGTCACCAAACTATAACACAGAACCTGATCGCGTTCGAGCAGCTGGAGAGAGTTGTGTGCGGCGCTGGGAGAGAATAGGGTTGCTGCTGCGTGCGTGGGTTAGGAGAGGAGATCGAAGTAAGGGTTGCTGCTGCTGCGTGCGTGCGTTGGATCGGTTCTCTTTTGATCAGAGCCGTCTGATTTAAGTGATGAGGAAGATTGATCGTGACCTTTGGATTTAAGTGAGGAAGGGGATCTGAGCCATTCATGGATGTGATTAACAGATATGAAGATCTGACCGTCCATTTAGTTAAGGGATGGGATTTAAATCTAAACTTTTAATTCAAATTTTTTCATTTTTTTTCAATTAGCAGCGGTTAAGGAAAATTGAAACCGCCGCGAATCATTAAACCGTCGCGATTCAAAAATTAATCGCCGCTAAATAATTTAATTTGCGACGGTTATTGTAAACCGCAAGAAAACACATAATATAGTGGCGGTTTAGCAAACCGTCGCTAAAAAATCGCCGCTAAACACTACTTTTCTGGTAGTGTAAGCTGTGCATATGTGGTAGGAGAATAATATACATTTTGAATTTAGGGTTTTGGTTATAATATTTAAATTAAAAAAATCTTTTAACTGTGTTTTTAAGCTTGATTTAGGATATAGTATTTTAGTATTTAAGGTTTATGATATAATATTTAGGGTGTCTTTTTTTATATATTTTTTTGCTCAAAGTTTAATAAAACACAGTTGATATGCTCGTGTGCACAGTCGCATATAATTTTTCAAATAAAATATGGCATTTCTATTTTTTTTAACGCTAAAACAAAGAGTAAAGTTATATATGATTGTAAGTGTACATAGTCGTTTGTGGAGCCAAAGCTGTAATAAATAACTGAATGGCAAGGAAGACTTCTTTGTGAAGAGGCCGGGTGGCCACATAGTCACCTAAAATAAATCAAGTTGAAGATAAGGACTCTCTATCAAGTTTGGACCCAACTTTAGATCATCTACATCTCACAAATTATTATTCAACCATTTCATTTTTCTTTTCCACAACTATCTCAACCAAATAATACAAGCAATAGCCTCTAGACAACTTTGTACTCACGTAGCTTACGTATTAATTCATGACCGGGAAGAAAAACCTTCACATTCATTCTTGTATTTTACGTATAGAAAGATCATCAAGTTTTTTGTTTTTTTTAGTTACAAATGAATGAATATATATTATTCAAAAAGTCTAGTGCACCTTAATTAATTATATTTCAATTTCAGAATTTTCGAAAGACACATTAATTTTCATATTTTCTCTTTATCAACGGTTGACTTTTTCTCATTTAATTCTCTCGTTCACATCTTTCCTCCATTTGTTTTATTTTAAATTGAATTAAATTTTAAAAATTATATTTTATGGAAAATGAGGCCCTGAAACAGTAACTCCAGTGGATTGATTGTGTGGCCGAAGAAAGCGAGAGTCATATCTCGTACGCTATAATGAGGGAGGAATTCATGGCACAAAGGACATAAAACCCCCGGCCCACGTCCACGTGAACCGGCCTTGCTGACTCCTTGCTATTGGCCATTGGCTCTAATTATATATATATATATATATATATATATATAAAAGAAAATATTAAAGTAATTTATTTTAATACGTTGTAATTGATATAATAGAAATAGCTAAAAATGAAAAGAATGATTTTTTTTAATCATTACATGAGTTTTTTTTTTCAACGAAGACCCCACGCCCTTGAAATAACACCGTTAATCTCATATATGTTATTCAATGTTATTATTTCCTATCTCACAAATTAAATACTAGATAGATTAATCAATTATATAAATAGGATAAGTTCAAGTTAGAATAATTATGAAATCATAATATTGTTAAATATGATAAATTCGAATTAGAATGATTATGATTTATAATTATTATAATGTGAATGCAATTAAATATTACAAATTCGAATTATTACAACTATGATTTTAAACTGATATAGCATGAAAATTATTTAATAGAATAAGTCGAATGGTATAACAGTGAATTTTTTAAGCGGATAACTAAATATTTAAGAATCGAATTTTAGTTACAGTACATTGTAAGAATTTTTTTCTAATAAGATGATAACTTAAGAACGTTGATCGCTTGAATAATTAAATGGATTTTCATAAGTACATTTCGATTTATCCTTATAACGAATGAGAAATTTTTACGTACTCGAATTGATATTTTCAAAATTAGTCAGTTGAGCTGAATATCTGGATTATCAAAAAGATAAAATAAGTCTAAATTTTATAAAATATTAAAAAAATAGATCTAATGTATTATAGTCGCTACTGTATAAATATTTAAAAATAGATGAAATATATTATAATAATTAAGAAATCAAATAAATATTTTAAATAAATTAAATATATTATAATAGTTATAAATATAACTGCTATAAAATATAATTTAATATATCAAAATCGATCGAGCCGTCAAACTAAGGATATCAATTCGGATGGAATCATATTAGGTTGATTTTTTATTCAAAATCCCAACTTAAGCTTGACGTGAACACAAATATAATCTGAAACCCTAAATTCGAATCTGTGCCAAAATAACATTTTAACTATTTTCTCTATAATATTTCACTTTTATCTCAATATTCCATCATTATTATACTAACATTTAATATACATAAAAACATCTTAATTTTTAAAATAAAATTTAATTTAACTCCAAAAAATCACTAAACTCTAAATTCAAGCCAATCGGGATCAACACAAACTCAAATCCGAACCAAAAATTTTAATCCAAAAATCCTCCAACCTAAATCCAAATCCGACCTTGATTCGAACTCAAAAATCCTCAACTCAAATCTTATTTTTTTAATCGACTTAGAATTAAATCATCGTAGAGACACTCCTATGTCAAACAATACAAATCAATAAACACAATTCAAAACAACTTTTTAACTATTTTCTCTATAATTCTTCATTTTTATCTCAATATTTCATTATTATCATACTAACATTTAATATACATAAAAATATGAAAAAAGTATCCTAAACTCCTTGCATGCAAGTTCAACTTTCTCCTCAATCCCTGCGTCATAAAAAATTTATTTCCACCCCCTACATGCAATGTTCATGTGTTTCAACTACAGATTTACTGAATTACCCCTCAATATTTTTAGGTACAAAAATTTTAAAATCTAAGTATAAACATCATTTAACTAAAATTCAGTATATTTTATATCAAATTGAGTATGACCTAGTCAATTCATCCTAAGCTAATTAATTGGTATAAACTCCTAATCATTTGATCTCGTATAAAAAGAATTGTACTCAATTTTATAGAACATATACTAAATTCTAATTGAAATATACTGAATTTAGGAAGAAATATACTTATTTTTAGGCTTTTTATACGTATAAAAAGTGTGGTACTTAATTTGATAGAAAATATACTAAATTTTAATTATATGATACTGAATTTAGGAGGAACTATATCTAATTTTAGATTTTTTATACCTAAAAATAATAAAGGCAATTAGGTATGAACTCCTAATCAATTGGTCCGGTGGAAAAAGAATTGTGCTCAATTTGATAGAACATATACTAAATTCTAATTGAAATATATTGAATTTAGGAAGAATTATACATTTTCCAGGACTTTTTATACGTATAAAAAGTGTGGTACTTAATTTAATAGAAAATATACTAGATTTTATTATATGATACTGAATTTAGGAGGAACTATACCTCATTTTAGACTTTTTGTACCTAAAAATAATAAGGGCAATTAGATATGAACTCCTAATCAATTGGTCCGGTGGAAAAAGAATTGTGTTCTATTTGATAGAACATATACTAAATTCTAATTGAAATATACTGAATTTAAGAAGAATTATACTTCTTCCTGGACTTTTTATAAGTATAAAAAGTGTGATATTTAATTTGATAGAAAATATACTATATTTTAATTATATGATACTGAATTTAGGAGGAATTATATTTTATTTTGGACTTTTTTACCTTAAAATAATCAAGGCAATTAGGTAAAGCAATATTTATTAGGAGCTGAAGCAAATGAAACTTTACAGGTAGGGAGTGGAAATGAATTTTTTTTGACATAGGGATTGAGAATAAAGTTTAAGATTCAATTAGGGATTTAAAGGTAATTTACAGTAAAAAAATCTTAATTTTTTATAATAAAATTTGATTTAACCCTAAAAAATCACTAAATTCTAAATTCGAGCCAATCGGGATCAACACGAACTCAAATCGAACCAAAAAATTTTTAATCCGAAAATCCTCCAATCTAAATCCAAATCCGACCTCGATTCATACTAAAAAATCCTCAACTCAAATCTTATTTTTTTAATCGGACTTGAATTAAATCATCGAACACTCCTGTGTCAAATAATACAAATCAATATGCTCAAAGTTAAAATGGTCAATCAATCTATTGACAATTATATTCCCAATAAATGGGGAGTTTTTAATAAAAATAAAAATAAAATAGTTTTAATAAAATATATTCTATATTAATGTTTTAGTTAAAAAAAAGTTTTTAATCCGAAAAATACATATAATTAAAAGGGGCGCCTTTCCCGAATATGTGAAATTAAGCCATTGGCCAAGAGAGAGAAGGAACCCAGTGGAGCCTCGTGCGTAGAGTAAACCAGTGGAGCCCACCTGCCGTCACCCAACAAGCCGCCTCGCAGGGACACGTTTCGCTTCCTCCCGCGGGCTCCATCCCCTCCAACGACAACCTGCAATTTCCGCCCTTTTCCGCCCAGTGACCAGACGACACCTCGGCTCGGACCAAGTTGCTCATCGCGCAGTCGTTGCAAGGCGTGCTGCAGGCAATCCGGAAGAGGTGGAGACCGACAGATGGGCGTGGGAAGCGGGCGGTAGGGCCGAGGAGGATCCGGTGGGCGTGGACCCCGCCGCACTGCCCTCCAAAAGGTCAAGCCCTCAGCCAATAGGGACGCACCCCGCGCGCGCCATCGCTTTCCCGCAGTAAATATCCAGCATCCACGTCGTTGTCGGTGTTCCCTGCCCGACAGCCTTTTCTTTTTCTCACTTTCGCCCCTCTAAATATCACAATTCACATATACACGGTAGATATTCTTTATATTTTATAGCTTCCCAACATAATCACAATTCACTTTCGGGAGGGCACCTATGCGATACCTTCTTGATTTCTTAAAGATATATAGATTAATTTTACTTTCCACAAATTAATAGATAATTTTTTAATAAATGATTAATCTAAATATATTGAATTGATGAATTATCAATATCGATTACCTTCCAATTTATTCGGATAATCAATAAAAAAATTATAGAGAATCAAACCAATTACCTCTAAGATTAATCATCATAAGTTGATTATCTAATATCAACAAAAATAAATGATTATTATTACTCCTAAGGCTACGATTCAAATCCCAATTTTGACATAATGTAAATATTTTCTTCTTATGATGAGATAAATCTAAGAACGTTGATCATTTAAATAAGTCTTTATAAGCGCTTCTAAATTTATCCTGATGATCAATATTTTTTTTTTTATAAAATTGAATTAATCCGTTCAAAAAAATTACAAAACTAGATTATAAAAAAAATATGACACCGTCATATGAAAGCGTGGAATACATTGCGAGTCCAAAGATGTGGGGCTAGCAATATCAATATCACATCGCGACAGTTGGGGGTCTTGAAATCTTATGGTAGATGGTGGGAGGGACCTTTGTAAATTGACTAGTGCAAGAGATTTGGATGCCATATGCTCCGTCAATCAATTCCCATATAGACAAGGCTTTTCTTTCGATAGAAGAAAGGGATAAAGAACATAAGAACATAAGGGAAATAAAAGTATATAAAATGTATAAAAATACTTAATTATGATATATTTTATTGAAGAGGAAAAGGAAAAAAAGAAGTTCTTGTATTCGACATTTACACTCAAATAAACAAGAATTTGCACCATGACATAAGAGAACTATTAAATATAAAAATTAAAATAAAATCTAATAATAGATGGTTAATCAGTGGATCAGCAATCTAATTGGCAACAAATATCTTATTTAAGAGAGGATTGTGAGGCCAAGAAATTACAGACTTTGAAAAAGAGTAGCCTTTAGCATATTTCATGATATAAATATTGAAAAGTGTAAACATTGAAGAGTTGATATAAATCGATTGACAATACGTACAACAAAAAAGATGCTAAGAGATGCATAAACAGATTTTTAACTTATTAATATATATATAATGAAAGTGTAATTCACCATCACTATGTTGCAGTCAAAAGTTTTGCTTCATTAGTGTGAAATTTTATTGTCAAAAATAACTGATCCTGTCGCGAGGTAAGGTGGAAGTCCCAAGGGTAGGATGGTCCCCCGAGCGATACGAGCGGTTGGGGTGGCGCCGACCTGGCTCCGATCTGGCGACTGCCTGCAAAACAGTGACCGTTAGCAAATCCGTCGGGGAGTCTCCCCGGTTAGGCACTCCAACCGTCAAGTCAGTATCCGCAGGAAATATAGGGGAGCAAATGGAGATATAGTGGAAGAGAGAGCTCGTGCGCATACCTACGGAATGAGGAGGGGAGGGCTTATATAGCCAAGGGAGCTGACAACCCCTGTCTGTGTCGACAAGACAGGGGTATGACATCTGTCAGCTCGTATGAGAGCACCTGGGAGTACCGCGACATGGCTCGGGGTGCTTAGACTGTACGACGGTACTGGAGTGGCGGGATGGCCGCGATGTGTGTCATAAACGGGTGAGGCGCGTAGTACCCCGACGTCAAGATCGTACCTCGGATATGATGACATAGGGCAGCGTAGGGACGATCTAGTCCGTAGCCCGAGCGCCGACCGACGGGTCCGAGTGTCGAGGACCGGGTCGGGTAATGGCCAGGAAGCGTGGGTCGCCATGCGTCCGACTGGGAGAGTTGAGGCGCGGGATACGCCCTGAGTCGGGGGTTCGCTGAGTTGTGTCTGTCTGACTTTGTCTCGGTTCTGTGAGTTATTGGATCCATGGGATGCTGAGGGAGCGTGGGCCGCCACACGTCCGACTGAATGGCTTAGCCCCGATACGGATCGGGGTGCTGGTTTAGGTGGCTGGGTTAGGAAAGACTCGGGATCGACTCGACCGACCCTACCTAGGGTCAGTCGGCAAGCGCCTTAGGGATTTCCTGGCTCCAGGATTCCCCCTGGTGAGGTCATCGTCGGCCCTTCTGCTGGGCCTCCGTGGCGCCAGGCTGGTTAGCTATGAGGGTCGGGCTACCCGTAAGTAAAGTTGGGATCAATAACAATGTGAGATAAATGATCTACTATATTTTGTGATAAAAATGTCTTCAACGACGAGCTTAGTTAGGATTTTAAATTTTAAGAGAATTACATTTAGTAATATTATAGAGATAAAAAAATTAATTGTATCACATTCAAATATTTATAGAAATAACATTGAGTCACATAGAGAGTCAAACTTAGCAAATAATGCACTAATTTATTTGTAGGATGCCAAAAGTTTTCGTTAGCGCAATGATTTTTTTAAGTGGTTTGGTGAGATTATTGATGTACCTCTAGATATCTTTAGTTATAGATTGTTACCATAGATGGTTAGAGTAGGCATCTCCAAATGAACTATAACACAAGTAATGTGGCGAGATTATGATAACAACAACAATCTTAGAGTCAAATTCTAGTTGAATAATGAGTTAGCACTATTGTGGTGAATGAAATTTCCAAAAACTTAATCAAGCACGAGGAATGTTTTGAAAAAAAAATTATTATTGGCAACATCATTAGGTAGGGTAATATCCCTATTTACACATGGTATCAACCTATTGGTGATATCCTTGTTCATGAAGACTTTTTATATCTTTCACTCTATTTTTTAAGTATGATTTTATTTTATAATTTCATGAGACAAAGGGGGGCCACATAAAACAGTGAAGTTATCTTCAATAATGAAGTGTCATTATTCCCCTCAAGTTTATTGGCAAGCAAACATATGCAACTTTTTATCCATTCTACTTGGACCACACCTTCAAGTGCTCATCCATATATGTCCTTATCCTACCTAGTTTCCTGTATAGGGGAAGAAGAAAGCATTAGGTGAAAGAAGATTAGTTAGTTCTAACCAATCAACTAATTAGGGGGAAGAATCCACACTATATTTGAATCATTGAATTGGTCTCGCTTTCGCATACAAACACTCAACACATATTGGCCCTCTACCGATAATTAAGTTAACACTAGTCAATGCCTTGACCAAATGCATCCAATCAATTGAATCAAGTCAGATAAGCAACAAACTAAAGTTAATGAGTTGGGCTTAATGAAATAGTTTAATCTCCCTTTGGTAATATCCATATATAGCTAGAGCATGTTAAGGTTCGTGCCCTAGGTAGGGATCAACATCTTAATTCCACACCTATTAACTACTATTCGTAAGTCTATTAATTTCCTTATATACATGTCAATGGGCTTTTGTTGATCATGTCTTTGACAGTGACCAAGTCTAGATACTCACGAAAATTATTCACTTGGAGGCCTTTTTGTCGTAGAAAGTGAGAATTGTATTTATAGGGCGTATATAATACAATTCTTAGACCTTAGATTCATGGGTTTTAGTCTCCTTTTGGTTCATTCAAAGTTGACATAATTGTTCAATATTTGAAAAAATAAATAATAATTAATTCTTTGAAAGTGTGTCATGATCTTACTTGCAAAGATGCTCACCCAAAAGGCACCTAAAAGACACCAAACTCATATCATATATAATATACTTTGGGGACCAAAATAGATATGATCATATCATAATTATTAGTATATGTCCATGTGTTGTGTCATGATTGTCAACAATTAACTTTTTCATTTGGTTGGAGAAGGATGATTACACGCTAATCAAATTCAGTTGCTTCCAAGTTCATGGACCATCAATTCAATTATTAATTGGACTCTTTTTCCATAGGCTTTGGTGACATAAATGCAACTACAAACAAATACTTTTAGTTTATAAGAGTTATTACGATCGGGAAAACTTCAATGAAACGCTTAATTTCTAGGTCAGTGCCGTTCGGAGTATATATATATAGACCTAAAAGCCTAAGAAGATTCATTGATTGAAAGTGGATAGAATATGAGCCAAAGTATATAGGCATAGCTTAGATTGATCGGTGGGCCAAGCTCTTCTAGATTCAGATATATCTAGATCGCCCTAGGCATAGTTCAATTTGATGTGAAAAATATAATTGTCGAGATAGGTGCAACTAGATGTGATACAATAAATTATCTTTCAAATAAAGCGCTAGCTTTGAACCAACAATTATCAAAACCCAGATTCAATAATCTAGTACGTCCAATACCAACAATGCCACCTTAATTAGAGTTTTAGTGACTCCACTACATTTGTGCATTTTGATTGATGAACACGGATACCTTGCTCTTCTACCAAGGGGAGGATTCATCTCTACTAAATGGAGGTTGTCATGGAACTTTAAGTTGGGGATAAGTTTTTTATTATCTTGTTTCTACCTTCCAAGTGTCTTAAATGAGTTGCCTAATATGAGGTCTACCCAATGCTAGATGGGTTGGCGCATAATAAATCGATATGAACATCAAGAACTGTCCTATAATAAAACCAATTACTGATGCTACCCTCCTCCTCGATTCCTCCTTCCATAGCCCCAACTCAAAGAAGGAAGAAGGAAGAGATAAGAGGGTCCTATGAAAAATATAGTCAGAAATCCATAATCGAATCCGACGGATATTAAATTAGGAATATCCATGCGTACAACTATAGAGACTTCGTAATTAATGAGAACTTCAATATTCCCTCAAGTATGGGTGGAATATACATGCGCACGAGAGTGGGGTCAAGTGTACATTTATATTTTAAACTATAATAATCTAATTTAGCAAGCATGTAACAACTTAACTAAGTGAAATTTTCATATGAAAAAATTACTTATAATTAATTGATCATTTGGCTCTCATTTTCTAGTTTTTATTTCCTAGTGTCAAGGGTTTTGTTAAATAATAAAAAAATAATTAAGTTAAAAAAATACAAGGATATAACTTGGAGATTTTAAAACTATGATGTTTAATTTGTATATTTTCAATATTATAAATTATTTGAATTATGCTTCTTTTAGGTTGCCGTTAAGGAGGCCCTCTGGGCTTAATTTACAGAGGGCCTCCTTAACTAATTGTTTTTTTTAAATTAAAAATGTTAACTCATTTTTCCTTTATCTGCACTAAATTTCTATCTTTATAATCTTTTAACTAATTGTTTCTATTAACTATTTAAATTAATATAAATTTAACATAGTAACAGTAAGATTTTATTTATTTTAACTGTAAACTTTCACAAATACCGATCAATAATGATAATTTTTTTTTTGAAATACTCTTAGGAATAAATTAAGATTAATTTGTTTCTCCTAATGATTGTTCAATCAGGTAATTGTCAAATCTGATGAAAATCTAATCAACTAGAATGAATTTTTATAAATAAAAAAATTTAAAAAAAAAGAAAAGAAATTTAATTTAATATGAAAATAAATAGCAAAAGATATAATTTAATATGAAAATAAATAGCAAAAAATATAATTAGGTTTAGATACCTTTAATAATGATCCTAAAATTATGAAAAAAATCATAATGGACTTTTATAAGTTAAAAAATTGATTTAATATGAAAATAAATAGGAAATGATATAATTTTCTATGAAAATAAATAAGAAAATATATAATTTTCTATAAAAATAAATAGAAAAGTATATAATTTCATATAAAAATAAATAGAAAAAAAATATAATTAGATTTAGACATCTTTAAGCCCAGAGGGCCTCCTTAACGGCAGTCCATCACCGTGTGCGGTAGTTTATGTTCACAAAAATAGTATTCATGGAGGAAGTGGGACATCAACTTCATAAACTTTTACTTCTATCGACCAACTTGTACTAAACTCTTGCATGCTGCATGATTTAACACGTCATGGAAAGCAAAATGCAAGTACACGATCAACCGAGGGGAGACCAGTAAACATAACATATGAAAACCATCCGTGCATGTCAGGTCATGTCATATCACCAGTTCACTACCCTCTTAGCCATTTCCTTCCATGGGAAACGCAGGGGACATCTTTCAATGAGTGATTGCACGTATGGTACTAGTGATTACAATTTGAGATGAAAGTTTAAACAGATAACTTGGAATGTTTGGCATATGTAAGAACAGAACAAGTTTATTTAACTTGAGGACTATGCCAAAGAAGACGAAAGGATAGAGTGCAGTACAGATATCAGTTTGGCCGAAAGGAGATTCAACCATAATATGCTCTTCCTGAACTTCAGGGTGGAGCCTTGTTCTGAAGGCCAATTGAGTTGTGCTTCCTTGAAGGCCCGGAAGGTGGTATTGGCACCCCCCTGGGCAGGAAACCCATCAGGTAATCTGGGTTTCTCTTAGCAATGGAACTCGCCTTGAGACCCCTTTCTGTCGCTTGAGCCGTGGCTACCTGAAACGAACAACAGAAGCAGTAGAAGAAGCAACGCTGCAATGACCGAGACCCTTGTTGGATGACTCATTGGTCTTGACATGGCGAAAGGGGAGGCTAGAAAGAGGCTGCGGACCAGAAGAGAGAATTAATGTCCGTCGACAAGGGCTTGAACCTTTGGGAGATTGTTGGTGCTTGCATTGCACTTTTGGGAGACTGTAGGTATTTATAGTGTTGAAGAACAAGTTTGGGTGTATTACAAGCCTCAATAAACGGTGTGGCATTGAATGTGAGGGAGACCAAATGGCTAGATGTGGCAACATTTGATTATTTACTACAGTAGGTGACTGCGAAGGGCTTATGAGTTAGGAGTGAGGGGAGAGGTAAAATATTGAATGTAGGACACAGGAAGGACAGGGAAAGAGTGGATGAAGAGTGGAATGGATAATTGAAAAATAGGCCTAGTCTTGTCTATGGTTAGGCGAGCAAAGAGGTCCACATGAATTCCAATGTCAAGCTGAATGAGGAATTGGAACAAGCACGCAGAGATAGGTAATTGGATTCTTGAAGTTCTGGAACCTGATGATCAAAAGCCAATCAGAACATATTAACTTCCTCAGGTTTATCAGTTGAGGTGAAAGGAGAATTAGTGATAAAATTCTGCAAATGAATCAAAGAAAGCAATGCAAGACCTATACTATAAGTACCTCCTGATGATATAGTTAGATCATGAGAATTTTTCCTTGGCACTCTGTTGCATGGTGCATACCAGAATCCACTCAGTCATCCATTAACACTGGACTGATCCAAATTGATGAACATGGGCACACAAAAAATTGCCTACTTGGTTTTTTGCTTGGCTGGATTAATGAACATGTGCAATTTCTCTAGCGTGCAAACAAGAAAAATTCCTCATAAGATGAAAACATAGACACCAGGAAAGGAAGAAAACCAACCAGCTTCAATTATGCATATACTCCACCTGCTTTCTGGGAATTCATTAATTTCTTAACTGATGGATGACCCACCAACTAAACAAAACCTACACTCTTTTCAACTGAAGGATTACCACGTATCAGTTAGCTTTAGTGTGGATCTAATTTTTGTGGCTCCTTGGATGGCATACTTAACTAGGCTTTCTATATATATATATTTGTTTTCCATAAAGTTGATAGTTGGGAACTTAGGAAAGGGTGGATGGCTACTGATACTGGGCATAAGAAACCCTTCACTGCCTCCAGGCACAAAGCAAAATACAGCATAGGGAGGGTCACACTAAAGTTATACTTGACCATTCACAAGGAGCACTGCTGATAATGCTGTATGATGCCCAATATCCAGAATTGGCATTTTGGATCAAGAGATCAATTTCTCATTCAGCATTGAGGAGATATGCAGAAACCATGGACTAGACCAATTGTTAGACAGTAGAGATAGACTGTAGTTAATGGTGTATTAAACTAATTATAATTGACACATTATTGGGTTTATTAATGGTTAACTTCGACACGATCGGTTCAAATACAACCATTGTGGTTGCTCCAATAGTGGTCGATTTCCTGGTCTCTGACGAACTTGGACCAGTCAGTTGTAGCAAACACAATGGTGGCTCGTGACCAAGGCCAGCAAGTTCACCAACAAGGAAAAGCTAAAGGAGACTGATTGTTCGATAGGCTTCATTCTTGACTAACAAATCAAAGGCAATCTACCAGGTGACTGCAAAGCCTGATAATTGATAGCTTGCCTTACTTTCCTAATTTTTCAATAGGCTTCATCCTTTCCTGGCATGAAAAAAATAGGAGCATTTTGTAGGACAGTTGGCAGGCCGGCAAGAGGGGAGGAGTGAATTACCGTGCAAGTTAGAACTAGATCTTTTATGCAACTCTTGCAAAGATGACAGTTAGTTTTAGCAGTTAATTATAAACTTAAACAATGAAACCATAAAAAGATGAGGTTACTATTTACTTGGTTGCAACCGGGATGGTTGTTAATCCAAGACAGTTGAATGCTCCACTAAAAAATCTCCTTGGTTTACAGACGTTGGAAAGCTCAGAAAAGAAACTAGGAATTGAATACAAGTTGTTGATGTTTAATCATAACTTTTGGGGGCTATTTATAGTCCGAAAAATCACTTTACTATTATGCAGACATAGACTTGAGACGCCTCAGTTGTGATCTGAGGTGCTTCAGATGGATAAGATTTTATCCACACGCCAACGGTAGGCTGTTGATAGATTTTGATCTGAGGCATCTCAGGTCAGAATCGAGGCGCCTCAGATTGAGACTGAGGTGCCTCAGTTTTGTTTGTCCGCAGAACTAAGACTTGCAACACGCTTCCCAAAGCATTCGAGGCGCCTCAGTTGACCACTTGGTCAAAGTCAACGCCCGTGTCGACTTGTTCTCCTTCCGTTCGCTTGGGTGATCTCTGACCAACCAAAGTTAGGCTCGCCCGAATCCGACTCTGGCTTTCGCCTTAAACGGACTTCCTCCCAGCTTTTCGTCTCTCGGACGTCACGGGCGTTCTTCTCGCTCCACCAGTGTACTCTTCCGCAGACCTCCGCGTCTCTCGAATGCACCGAGCTCGTCGGCTCCTGCCCGTGCTATCCTACTCGTCTACCACGTCTTTCGTTCGACTTCCTGCGCTCCTAAGTTCCTGCACACTTAAACACGGGGATCAAAACACATCAGGACCTAACTTGACTTGGTTGATCACATCAAAACCAACCCGGGGTACTTACACATTCTCTCTCTTAATTGACATATACAACAACAACAACCACCAATTCATATCCCACTAGATGGGGTCGGCTATATAGTTCTTTCAATGCTATTGAGTTTTATCCCCTACTATATCATCATTTATATTTAAATAATCTCGTTTGATTTGTATATTTGACATAGTTTTACATCGTCAAACCAGAGCATTTATTAACTGTCTAAGTACATGTACGAGTCATCTTAAATGTGTCTCTCGGTGTTTTCGCTTAATAGATGTAACTTCGACTTTCTCTCTAATGCTCTCATTTATTATTCTGTCCATCCTCGTATGTCCACACATCCATCTTAACATCATCTTTGCAACTCTAATCTCTTACTTATGTGTTTGAGTCATAACCAAACATTCAACGTCATATAATATAGCAGGTCTAACCGTCGTTTTATAAAATTTCCCTTTAAGTTTAAAAGATACTTTACAGTCACATAAACACACGACGCGCTCCTCCATTTCAACCATCCTGCTTATATTCTATGTAAAACATCTCTCTCAATCCCTCCATCACTTTGCAAAAAAGATCCTAAATACTTAAAGCTCTCAATTCTAAACAACTCATCATCTCCTATCTTAACAATTATCTCATTACATCTAATATTGCTAAATTTTAATTTCATATATTCTGTCTTTACTCTACTAAGCCTAAAACCTTTCACTTCTAGTGTTTGCCACTAAGATTCTAATTTCGCATTTATTCCTTCACGTATCTCATCTACTAAAATAATATATTTACAAACAACATACACCACGGTACTTGTGTTTTGAATGTGTCAAGTGAGTTCGTCCATGATTAGTGTAAAAAAGATAAGGACTTAGAGTTGATCCTTGATGTAACTCTATCTTTATTGAAAATACTTCAGTTAATCCGCCTAATGTCTTCACTCTGATCGCCACATCTTGGTATATATTTTTAATTAGTTCAATATATGATACCCTAACTCCTCTCTTCTCTAGAATTCTCCATATAATTTCTTTGGGAACTCTATCATAAGATTTTTCCTTAATTTTGCTCCCGATGCTTATCAATTAGTTGCTTGAAAAATTGTATAATTTCTATTGTCAACCTTCCAAGCATGAATCCAAATTGATTTTCGATCACCATGGTCTCTTTCCTTAATCTTTTTTCTTTTACTTTTTCCCAAAATTTCATGTTATGATTCATTAGTTTAATACTCCTACAATTTGCATAATTTTGTACGTCTCCCTTATCTTATATAAGGAAACTAAAGTATTTACCCTATATTGATCGAACATTTCCTTCGTTTTCAATATCATGTTAAATAATTTTGTAAATCAAACAATATCTTATTTTCCTAGACAATTCCATGCCTCTATCAGAATATATCTAATCCAACGGTTTTTCTATTTTGCATCTCATTTAACTCTTGTTCCACTTGAATTCTACGATAAAAATTATTTAAATTACCTAAATTAAGTTGATTACCTAAACCTCCCTATTCCTCACTTTAGCTATTTTATAAATATCTCTTCTTTTGTATTCAATTTTTGATGTAGCCTTTCAAAAATTTCAATTTTTGCTTCATTTAATGTTGTCTTAGCTATTTTTCTTGGCTATTGTATATTTTGTAAGTTTTTCTCGATTTTACAAATATATAATTCCTTATAGGATGTTTATTTTTTTCCTTCACTTTCTCCTGTACTTTTTCATTCCAACACCAAGATTCCTTAGTGGTGCATGCCCCTTTGACTCATCGAGTATACTCTTAGCTACTATTTTCAACTTTGATATCATCTTATCCCATGTCGTATTAAAGTCACCATATATTTCACCTAAAGTTTGTACTCCTACCTTCTCCTTAAATATATTTTGCTTCTCATCATTTAATTTTCATCACTTAATTCTAAGAGTTGTATATGTTTAATGTTCAAACTCTTAGACTATTAGTTTTCCTATAATATTTGTTCTTATCCAACCTATGGTGTGCGAACTCTTACTTATGTAACACTAGACCCAAGTTCTCATAGAGATATAATGGTCCTTACCGATACGTTATAGTCAAACCCTGCAATGTGAACTTTTACATATTTATCACTACACCGAGTTTTGGAAATGTAGCAGTCTTTGCCGAGACGTTACAGTCAGACCATGCAACATGTTCCTTCCAGAGAATGACCTAATATTAACACAATAGTTTAATAGATTCATTCATTGAATATTTGTCATAGTTGAATGTTAGCTAACAACCTAATACAATCCTCCTCCTTTATCCGGGCTTGAGATCGGACATGACTCTTCTAATTGATAAATAAGAAAAAAAACATTGGAATAATTATTTATACTCTCATAATCGTTTTCTTAATCTTATATCTAAGGAAGGAGCACCCTGCTCTCATTGAGTTTATCTGCTTGCACTTTCAAAACTTTAAATATGAATCCAGCATTTTGATAGTATTGAATGAAACTCAAGAGTATTTGGTGAAACTAATAATGTGCTCTGAAAATAACAGTACAACAAGGGTAGTTTTCAAAATAAGCTACTCTAGAAGGCATTAATGTCATTTAATCTTTACAATTACCTTCGATACTTTTGCTTGAGAGGCATTGAAAGCCCGAATACTGATTGTAGGACCGTTGCATGTGAGAGGGGAGGGGCGGGTAAGTCACGTGTCTTTTTTAAAATCGTCGCTTTTTCGAATTAAAGAAAGCGTGAGTGAATGCAGCATAAAGAGTAAAGGGAGAGATATGCGTAAAAGAACACAGCTGGTTTTACTTGCTTCAAAGACTTCGACGACTCATGCCGCAACGTCCAGGTCCCTTAGAACTTTCCGATGGGTAATCTACTGGTACCCTCTATCGATAAACTCCCGGTAGAGTGATTGAGTACAAGAGACGGGGAAGCGTAACAACCCTACACTCGCCTTTTTCAAATTAAGTACAAGTAAATAAATAATATTTCGTTACCCAACACCGTAGTATGATCTTTGTCGGCTTGTGTGTTGGCATTGATCCTTCGGCAGCGGTTGGACATAGTCGTGTCGAAGCAGAGCCGCAGCAGGAAGACGAGGAGGTCACAGGATGAGCGCATAAGTTGGAAAGATGTAGAAGAAGGTCAATGTTTTAGCTCTCGATCAAGACACCCTTATAAAGGGCATCTGAGGCGCCTCAGTTCCCAACTGAGACGTCTCAGATCAGTCAAATTTGATCCTGATTCGAAGTCATTGCTGTCGCTGCTCATCCTTTGGAAGGCGCCTCAGATACCAAGTGAGGCACCTCAATTCCCAACTGAGGCGCCTCGGATTTGAAGTGAGACGACTCTGATCTAAAATCCCATCTTCAACGTAGACTTCATGGAGCCGCTCTCATCCACTTGAGGCATCTCCAGTCCAAACTGAGGTGTCTCGAATACTGTTCATCCGAGGGAACTTTTATAGAAAAACCCCTGCAAAACCAAGTTAGTTCAAAAAACAAGTATATCCTGCAAAACAAGGTTAGTAAACATACAATATGGACTAAATAATATGAGTATTAAATATACCCTGTCTTCCCAAGACCAAGATCTAGTCAAAGGCCTCAAGTTAGAGATTCGAATGGTTCTAAGTTGGACCGCACCCAAAGTCCCTAACTGGGACTCGTCCTCACCGAAATTCGCTCCTTCAGTGACTTATCTCACTTACCTTGTACAGTTTTACTCAGCTCCTTAACCCACCAGGACTTTTGCTAAGTTTCCACCAACTTGGACTTCGGCCAAGACTTCACCACCTTGGACTTTTGCCAGGACTCTACCACCCTAGACTTCGCCCAGTAGTCAACCTCTCGGACCCAACTGGACTTTTGACAAAACTCCACCACCTTGGACTTTTTGCCAGGACTCCACAACTCTGGACATCAGCCTGGAGACAGTTCTTAAGTCTTTCGATCCTGCACACTTGGTAACAAGGTTAGAAAATAACACACTAACTTTAACACTTTTGTCATACATCAAAATTCGAGTTTGACCGTTAGTACAAACTGCACCAACACTGATGTCAGGTCCTACTGCCCTTAAGAAAAGGTGGGTATTATATCTTGTCAAACCTGAAATTAAGCAGAGAAATAAGGCACTTTGATGCTCACTCAAGCCTGAGTGAAGCCCAAGAAAGTTGGGGAGATATTAGAGACTATAGACATGTCTGACTCATTAGATGGGGGACTTATTTAGATAAACCTCCAAAAGCGTGTGTTTAGACTGGCTGACATTAGACAAGTTGATTGTATATATGTTTGTGTGATGATTGCCTGATTAGCAGCAGTAAATGCACGATGATCACTGCTTAGGTAACTTGCTGTTGGCTTTGAAAAAAACATACTGCTACCAGTCAGCCAAAGGATTAGCATGAGCATTAAGGGCAATGGTTCAAGTTACAATTATGTTTATGGTTTTAATCTTTGTTTCCTTGCATTAACCTTAACCTTAACCTTAACAGAAATCAAGTTGGTCAGATACCCAACAATGTGCATCCGATAGGCAAATTTGAGATTACCATCTCATGTCCATGGAGCCTTCCTGTTACTTGTTTGGTTGGAGCCCGTTTAGGATTTTGTATCGGATCAGACTAACCAGCTTGCTTGGAGTTCCTAGCAGCATCCTGATCACCTACCACTTCAGGGCCCAACCGATTCAGATTTGATCTCTTCCCAACAGGAAGCAAAGAAATATCTTCTCAGTTGACATCTCAGCCACTATGGCTTTGGTGGAATACAAGTCAAAGCACTAAACTTTCATATGCATGATTACTGAACACTTTCGAAATGGTGAATCCTATTGGACCGCATATCAACCACATGCGTAAGGTACCACAGCCAGAAGAGAAACATTGTATCTGCCTGACAACTAAGATTTTATTAACGATTCTCTCTCCATCTACCCATCAAAGTTTATTAGGCAAACATTAAAAGGTCAACCCTAATTATCAGAATCAGAGCATTTTTTTTAAAGAACACTCCATTTTTTTTTACAAAAAATACAATAATATCAGTGTTGTGAAGGCCGCGAAATAGTTGCTATAATATTGAACGTGTTAAAATATATTATTTTTTCAATTTACTTTAGTCAAAAATACTATACATAGAATCCTTTTACATAAAAAATTCTTTACCGATGTTCCTATGTGAGATCGTGATCTGGTGAGTCAACAAGAGCAAATGTCGAGGAGAAGATTGTAGGTGGCCCAATCGTGAGGGGCACAAAGATCCTGTAGGCACTCAGCAAAAGGGGTTAGAATGGGCGGCGCCAAGATCCTCTAGATTGGACTCGGCGTGACCACTTTGACGCTCAAATTAGCACAAGAGCCAAGCAAAGATGAAAACGATGTAGTTAAAGAGTCTAGAGGGTTGTGTGTGCATACTTGTGCCCACGGGAGCAGGTGCCCTTTTATAGATCTATAGCATGTTCTCCACGTGTTCCAAGATGATCGCTTACGTTGCCCACGACCTCCAGGATAAACGGATTTGTTACCCACGTCTCCAACGGAAAACGTCTACGTTGCCTACGTCTTTCGGGAGGTAATAGCTACGTTGCTCGCGTCTTTCGGGAGGTAACGACTATTGTCCGCGTCTACTAGAGGCAGGCAGACAGTGATGCAACAAGCCACATGGGATGCAAATCCTGACCTATTGGAGTCAGAGCCTGATCTGTTGGAGTTGGGCCCTGAGCTGTTGGAGTCGGGTCCTGCACTTTTGGAGTCAAAACCTGATCTGTTGGATTCAACCATTGATTTGTTGGAGTCGAGAGTTGATCCATTGGAGTTAGGCCCTGATCCGTTGGGGATGACTATGTTTTGGACCCGATCTGACATGTCTAACTCCCACCTGTTTTGACTTTTGACGAGAGAGCTTGACTCTTGACTCGACCTTGTCATGTGTAGGCTTCTATACTCTCCACATAAACCGACTTGGTTAATATTGTTTAAATTTGATAAAATATTGCTTCAAAAAAAGTTTAAATCATCATAAGATTGTTGTAACAACTACTAAATTGCTGCTACAATAATTTTACGATGATTTTGACCTTTTTAAAGTGATTCTGATCAATCTGATCAGCAATATTAACCGACTTGGAAAAAAAAATTTATATAAATGTGCTTTGTATAATGTTATTAATTGAGTTGAAGTAATTTTATTTTAAAATGTTATAGCAGTTACTTTTAACTGTCAAACTGCACTACGATAAGGGTAATTACAAGATGAGAAATATGGCATTATTTTGAATTTTTTTTAAAAAAAATGGAGTACTCTTTTGACAATTCTCATAATTAGGAATTCCCTTTTGCTTTTAGCCCAAGTTTATTCCTTTGGAGTTTACTTTGGCGAGTCTTCTCTCCATTAAGCAAGTTCCTCTTTAGGGAAGTGGTCAGTTCAGCACTCTATAATCTTAGATAGTTGAACCAAATCATAGTAGGTGGGACTTGATCATTTGGAGCAGTCTTGCATATAAAACTCTCCCACTAAAATAACGAGACACCGGGCAGTACCACCTAATTGATTCTAACCAAAAACTATACACAAGAACAGCTAGAAAATAGGTGTACTTAACTTATGCCATAAAGAAAGTACCTCCCAAGTCTACTTAACCTTCTCACGATTTTTTATAGATATAGGACTTGCCAAACCATCGATTAGTGAGACAAGCACCCCAAATGTCAAGCCTATGATGCCAAACTACAAGAAAAAATTTCACAACAGATTTAGCATACAGGCATATCTTGAAATCTATATGACATGAAAGAGATTTTGGGTTTGACCAACACAAGAATTAGTATAGTATTGGTTTCAATGACTTCAATCCAGCATCGCAGAGAGCAGTGCGATATCATGTAATGTTCTGAAAAGCTAACTTAAGATTGAAGTTTCAAATAAACATGCTACCAAGTCAACGTTTACCTACTGAGCTTAAAATCAATATCCATTTTTCCTGTATAGGGATCTAGATTGTATAAAATATATTTCTTTGGACTCAGAAAGCAAAGACTTGCAATTGTTGACTGACGACAGAGAAACAGTAAGGCTCGCACCAAATTGCAAGTATATAATGAGCTCCAGCGACTATTCAATGTGA